>CAUYRH010087134.1:0-12649 GCA_963574655.1 Perodicticus potto
TTTTTTTGAGACAGAGCCTCAAGCTGTCACCCTGGATAGAGTGCTGTGGCATCACAGCTCACAGCAACCTCCAATCCCTGGGCTCAAGTGAGTCTCTTGCCTCCACCTCCCAAGTAGCTGGGACTGCAGGCGCCCGCCACAACGCCCAGCCATTTTTTGGTTGCAGCCGTCATTGTTGTTTGGCGGACCCAGGCTGGATTCAAACCCGCCAGCTCAGGTGTATGTGGCTGGCGCCTTAGCCCGTTGAGCCACAGGCACCGAGCCCACAATTTTAATTTTTGAAGAATATAATTTTCATTTGAAATTTTAAATAGTAAAACAGAAGAGTAAAGTCTACATAACATTATTTTTTACAGGATTTTTAAATATATATATATATATAAAAGTATTCATTATTTGGAATAGATAAAAGTTGATCATTCATTTCCAGAAATACTATACAGACATAAAATGGGATAAAATAGATTATACATTGAAAGTTATGATAAAAAGCAATACAAATAGCTAATGTTAATATTGTATATGTGCCACACACTTTTCCCAATTCTATATAATCCTTTAAAAAACTATGTAATGTAAGAATCATTATATAGAGAAAGAACTAATACATATATGTGAACTTGTCCAAGGTAATGTGACTGGGAAGGGAAAGAGTATGGGATATGCTAGGAGGCACACTGGCTCCCATTATGATGTTGAATGCTATGATTGATGTATGTAGTTTATGCCTTGGGTGTACAGAGGAACCACGAGTGTCTGTTCCAGACCAGTCACCATAGATGTGTCAGTGTGCTGCATATTAAAGAAAGTGGTAACATCCAGGGTTCAAATTTGAGAGAGAGAGAGATAATGGACATTATCAAGCAAAGTTGGGACTTTATTGCTATATGTTAGCAAATGGCAAGATTCGTTAAAACCTAAATAAGTGTAGCCAAAAATGCAGCATTTAGAATCCTAGGAGGATACTTACAAATAGACTCAATGAGCGCACACAGTAAAAGTACAAGACTTCTTTTTCATTGTTTCACGTCTATTGTATGTCATTGGCAGAATACATGTAAGAGTGAGTGGAAAATCTATACACTGATATGTATCTCTCAACATCCCGAACACCTTTGCACCCGTCCCCTCTGCCTGCACAGTGCCACCTCTCCCAGTGATCACTGGTCGTAAGAATGAAGTTATGGGCTCAGCACCTGTTGCTCAAGCAGCTAAGGAGCTAGCCACATACACCTGAGCTGGCGGGTTCAAATCCAGCCCGGGCCTGCCAAACAACAATGACAGCTGCAACCAAAAAAATAGCCGGGCATTGTGGCGGGTGCCTGTAGTCACAGGTACTTGGGAGGCGGAGGCAGGAGAATCACTTGAGCCCAGGAGTTGGAGGTTGCTGTGAGCTGTGATGTCATGGCACTCTACATAGGGTGACAGCTTGAGGTTCTGTCTCAAATAAAAAAAAAAAGAATGAAGTTATGTATGTTGGACATTGTAGGAGGCAGTGACATTCAAGGATGTGGCTGTGATCTTCACAGAGGAGGAGCTGGATCTTCAGGAGCCTGCCCAGAAGAACTTGTATCGAGACGTGATGCTGGAGAACCTCAGGAACCTGTTTTCAGTGGGTGAGAAAAGTCACCCTGATGTAATGAAAAATCAGATCTTAGGAGTGACTTTATTTATTTATTTTTTTTTTGAGACAGAGTCTCAAGCTGTCGCCCTGGGTAAAGTGCCATGGCATCATAGCTCGCGGCAACCTCTAACTTGGGCTCAAGCAATCCTCTTGCCTCAGTTTTTCTATTTTTAGTAGCGATGGGATCTGCTTTTTGCTCAGGTTGGTCTTGAACCCATGAGCTCAAGCTATCCACCTGCCTTGGCCTCCCAGAGTGTTAGGATTACAGGCGTGAGCCACTGCACCCAGCCTCAGGAGTGACTTTTTATCCTGGGATGTTCAAGTTTGACGATGCAGTGGGAATCTAAATATCTAGTTAATTTTACCTGATTTGTATTTAGTATGTTTGGGGATTAAGCATGTTATTTTGCATATTCACAGAGCATCAGTCATTATCACAAGATACATTCCACATCCTAAGGGAAGAAAAGTTTTGGATGATGAAGATGGCAACTCACAGAGAAGGGAATTCAGGTAAGAACCAAGCAGTTGTGTCACTGTTTGTGACTCATGTATATGAGCATGTATGACTGATCTGTTTACTTCTGTCCATTCTCATGTCCATTGTCCTAGTCTAAGTTGTCTAACCTCTTTTCTGGTTTATAACAAACACTTTTCTGCTGGTTTCCCTGCTCCCATCCTCCCACCTTGACATCTGTTCTCTGCATATCAGCCAAAATGATCCTTAGGAAATGCAAGTCAGATTACTATTCCTGGGCTCAACAGCCTTTATGACTTCTTATTTTCATTAATGTTAGAACCTCTTATTTGGCTTTTAGAGACCCTGTGGCTCGCTCTTCATCCCTCACTGATTACATCATCCTCTTCCCTCTTCCTCCATCATTTTTAGCTACATCGTCCTCCCTGCTTCCCTCTCTTTAAGGACACTGTATTACTGTATTGGTTGTTGCAGTTACTACAAACTTAGCAGGTGACACCAAAAATCTTACTATCTTTCTGTTCTTTAGGCTTGACGTCAGACACTTCTCACTGGAAAAATCAAGGTGTTTGTAAGCCTTCATTTTTTCCTAGGGAGAAACTTCTACTTTGGTTTACCAGTGCCAGGACTGTGCACATTCCTTGGATCTTATTTCTCTTCCTATTTAGATATCTATGACAGATATCTAAATATTTGTTGACTTAATAAAAAGTTAATGGATGGGGCAGGACTTCACTGTCTTCAGGGAATCATTGATATAGCTAATAAGTGATACACAAATTAGATTGAAAAGGAGATATTGCGAAACATGTTTTGTGTTCAAATGACTGTTTATCTAATTACAACTCTCATAAGTTCCTGTGTTGTGAATACATTTTTATGTGTGTGCAGTTGACCCACATCCCATGAAAATGACTAAGTGTGATTTTTATGACCACACTGAATAATATATCTTCCCTATGACTTTATTTCTTCCTCATTTTTGAAGTATAGCTTTGCTGGTATAGTATTCTTGCCTGCAAGTTTTTTTTTCTTTATGTATTTTGATTATACTATTTCATTCTCTCCTGGCCTAGAATGTTTCTGCTGGGAAATCTGCTTTGCTCTTGCTCTTTTATGGGTTCCCTTATATATGATTAGATACTTTTCTCTTCCTATTTTTAGAATTCACTCCTTGTCTTTGATTTGACAGTTTGGCTATAATGTGGCTTCGAGAAGACCTTTTTGGGTTGAAATCTGTGTGGGGATCCCTGAGCTTCCTGTATCTTGATCTAAATCTCTTTTTATACTTGGCTCTGGGCACAGTGGCTCACGCCTATAATCCTAGCATCCTGGGAGGCTGAGACAGGTGTATTGCTTGAGCTCACAGGTTTGAGCCAGCCTGACCAAAAAGCAAGACCCTGTCTCTACTAAAAATAGAAAAAACTGAGACAAGATGATCATTTGAACCCGAGTTGGAGGTTGCTGTGAGCTATGCTGCCACAGAGCCTAGGGATGACCAGGGTGATGACCTGGCCAGGGTGATGGCTTAAGACTCTGTCTCAAAATAAATAAATAAATAAATAAATAACTACATTCATAAATAAATTAAAAAAATAAACCTCTTAGTATACTTGGGAACTTTTCAGTTATTCTTTTATTAAATAGGTTTTCTATGCCTTTTGCTTTCTCTTAACCTTTTGGAACTCCCAAAATTCAAATATTGGTCACTTCATGGTAACTGAAATGTCTCATAAGCTTTCTCAATTTTTTGTTTTTCTTTAGTTTTCTTTTCTTTGTCTGACTTGGTTATTTCAAAAGACTTTAAGTTCTGAAATTGTTTCTTCTGCTTGATGTAGTCCACCTTTGAAGTTTGTTGTAACTTATGCCACCCATAAGAATACATGGACCCCACTTTAGGTATCAAATCACATAGTGATGATTTATTACACCTGCACAGGCGGACCACTGCCCAAAAGGGCAAATGGCCCAAATCAGGTAGTCATTTATTATATCTGCACAGGCGGACTGCTGCCCCAAAGGACAAATGGCCCCGAAGAGAAATGCAGGAAGCCTTTTATACCCTTTTCGTGCTGATGTGGCAAAGCAAGCATGTACAAAAGTGGAACAGGGCTGGTTATAGGGCGGGGTTACAGTCAGGTAGTTGGCTCAGGGGGTTACATCATGGCAGCTAACTCGGGGTGGGGCTACAGTCAGGGGACAGGCACAGGGGGTTGCATCATGGCAGTTGGCATGAAAACTAACTTGGCTTAGGAGACTCAATAGCTTGGGAAACTGCTTGACTGAGTTTTCACCATTATTTCAACCGCGGACAGTGGGGTCATTGAACTCACAGAACTTCCTTGTCAGAAACCTGTTCTCAGAATTAACCCAAGGGGGTGGGGGCCATGCTGGGGACCAAGGCCAAGACAGGCTGAGACAGACTCAGGTCTTTTGGGGGGCTGTTGGCCTACAATAAATTCTCTGTTGTATTTGTTTTTTTTTTTTTTTTTTGTAGAGATAGTTTCACTTTATCGTCCTCAGTAGAGTGCCATGGTGTCACATAGCTAACAGCAACCTCCAACTCCTGGGCTTAGGTGATTCTCTTGCCTCAGCCTCCCGAGTAGCTGGGACTACAGGCACCCGTCACAATGCTCGGCTATTTTTTTGTTGCAGTTTGGCCAGGGCCGGGTTTGAACCCTCCACCCTCAGTATATGGGGCTGGTGCTCTGCCCACTGAGCCAAAGGTGTCACCCTCTGTTGTATTTTTTTATTTCCTTCATTGAATTCTTCAGTTCTAGGTTTCCCTGTTTTTTTGTATAGCTATTTCTACTGAATATCTCATTCTTATCCTGAATTTCTTTTCTAATTTTATTTTGTTTATCTGTGTTTTCTTGTACCTGAGAGTTTCTTTAATATTATTCTTTTGAATTCATTTTACAGCATGACATAAATTTCTTGTTCATTCGAATTTGTTGCTACAGAATTACGTTCCTTTGGAGGGGTCATATTTCCTTGCTTTTTCATGTTTATTTTGTTCTGCACATCTGGTATAATAATCGCTTCTCCATTTTTTTGGATTGGCTTTCATACAAGAATTTTTCCTGGACTGTATCTTTGGTGTTTGTCAGGTAAATCACTTTGGCTTTGATTTTGAGTGCATATAGTAGTGCAGCTTCTGTATAATTTCTTTGGCTATAAACTCCATGGTTGTGTCTATAAGTTCCTTGGGGGTGTAGCCTGTGCCTGTTAGTGGAGGATATGGTGAGTCTTTACTGGAGTAGGGCATGTCAGGTGGGTCAGTTGTCAATCCCTAACATGGCAGAGTTGGCCTTAGTTGTCTGTCCTTGGGCCTTAAGTAGCATATGTGACACAAAGGTTGGCAGGTCTAGGCAGTGAAATTGTCAGGCTTCCAGGCAACTTGCTTGGGTGCCAGCAGTAGGCAGGTCATTGAGTTATTCGGTGGCATGGATGGTCTGGACCAGTAATGGTGCTGGGATAACCATCAAGCTTTTAAGCTATACAAACAGATGTTAGCAATGGCAGTGATGGGCTGGGTGGGCCAGTCTTCAGTCCCCTGGTGTCATGTGCAGGTGAGCACCAGCAGTGGTACTAGCAGCAGTCTGGGTGGGCCCATCTTCTGGCCACCAGGAAGAGTTCATGGATGCAAGTGGTGATAGTCAGGGTAGACCAATCCCCAGTTCTCCAGATGCTGTGCTTGGACACCTGCAGCAGGTGTTCTGGGCCTGTCATTAGGTTCCTTGATGGTACATGGCCTCTCTTAGTGCAACTAGTGTAGCCGAGCAATCCTAGGGTCCTCAGGCATTGTGCTTGGCAGTAGGGGCCCTGGTGCCAGGTGGCCTTTCAGTTATGTGCAGAGTTGTAGGCTTTGGAGGAGGAGACAGGGTCATCCCTAGGCCCCAGAATGGTATGCTATGCCAGTGGCAGACAGCCTGGGTTTTTGCTAGGTCTGCTGTTTTTTTTGGACACATGTGCCTGAGGCAACACATGGCACTTGGGCAATCCTTGGGCCCCAGGGTGGCATGCTCGGTCACTAGCAGGCATGACACTGAGTGAAACAGGCTTTTCCTAAGACTGCATGGGCATAGGCTATGGTGGATGGTGCAGAACATTTTCCAGCATCCTTGGATAGCAGATGCAGTAGCAGCAGAATGCAGGGAAACTGCTTTCTCAAAGCACATGTAGGTGTGCTGCAGCCCTGCTGTTGGGGGACAGGATTGCTGTTAGTGGCAGCTGCCCCATGGAGGCAGCTTTAAGGCTCTGGTGTGTGTGTGCTTTGGCTCTCTTTGTGTGTGTGACAGCCTCCCTGATCCATTATACTCCCTCTCCCACTTCCCACCCCCCACCCCCTCACCCCACCCCCACCGTTCCCTAGAGTGTAGCACACTCAGTGTATGGCCTAGAGTGCCAGGTCCACCTGACATCACTCTGTTGCAACCCTCTGGGTAGACATAGGGGGGATGTTAGTGGGGCTCCAGGGATATGGAGATGTAGGATCCCAGGGCAAGATGCAGTCTGGTGATAGTGGAGCTCTCAAGATAGCGCCATACTGCAGCTGCTTAGATCTCAGGAAGTACATGGGAGTCCATGGGCACTCCCTCTCTGAAGCAGTGGCATTGCATAGACCCCAGGCAATTCACTATACTATCCTCAGGGTTGAGGGGTTCTCCCATGGTTAGGATCGCAGGAGTCCATGTTGGGAAGGTAAACCACTGGAAATTCTTACTTAAACTTCCCTAGTTCCAGGGAGCCTTTCTGGACTGTCAGCCAATCACAGCCAGGATGAGGGCCTTGCTTCACGTTCCTTCCATTGCTCATGTGTTTCCTATGACCTCTCTGCTGAATCCCAGTTACCTCTTTTAGATACTATTCAATGTGTCTACTCGCTATTTTGGTTCTCTTTGTGGAGCTAAGTGCTGGGTTTCTTTCTTTCTTTTTTATTCTAGAGACAGAGTCTCATTTTATTGCCCTCAGTAGAGTGCTGTGGTGTCACACTGCTCACAGCAACCTCCAACTCCTGGGCTTAGGTGGTTCTCTTGTGTCAGCCTCCCGAGTAGCTGGGACCACAGGTGCCTGCCACAACACCCAGATATTTTTTATTCTTTTTTTTGAGACAGAGCCTCAAGCTGTCACCCTGGGTAGAGTGCTGTGGCATCACAGCTCACACCGCAACCTCTAACTCTTGGGCTCAAGCAATTCTCCTGCCTCCACCTCCCAAGTAGCTGGGACTATAAGCACCCACCACTATGCCCAGCTGTTTTGGGGTTGCAGCCGTTATTTATTTATTTATTTATTTATTTATTTATTTTTTATTGTTGGGGATTCATTGAGGGTACAAGAAACCATGTTACACTGATTGCATTTGTTGGGTAAAGTTCCTCCTACAATCATGTTTTGCCCCCAAAAGGCAGCTGTCACTTTTGTTTGGTGAGCCCAGGCTGGATTTGAACCCGCTAGCTTAGGTGTATGTGGCTGGTGCCTTAGCCGCTTGAGCCACAGGCGCCGAGCCCCAGCTATTTTTTTGTTGCAGTTCAGCCAGGGCTGAGTTTGAGCCCGCCACCCTTGGTATATGGGGCCGGCGCCCTACCCACTGAGCCACAGGTGATGCCCAGTGGTGAGTTTCTTTATTATCATTTTTTTTTATTAAATCATAACTTGGTGCATTGATGCATTCATGGGGTTCAGTGTACTGCTTTGATATACAATGTGAAATGTTTACATTGAACTAAGTAACAGTTAATCCATCACAATTATACTCATTTCTTTTCTTTCTTTCTTTCTTTTTTTTTTTTTTTTTTTTTTTTTTGAGACAGAGCCTCAAGCTGTCACCCTGGATAGAGTGCCATGGCATCACAGCTCACAGCAACCTCCAATTCCTGGGCTCAAGCGAGTCTCTTGCCTCCGCCTCCCAAGTAGCTGGGAACACAAGCGCCCACCACAATGCCCGGCCATGTTTTGGTTGCAGCCATCATTGTTGTTTGGAGGGCCCAGGCTGGATTCGAACCCGCCAGCTCAGGTGTATGTGGCTGGCACCTTAGCCCATTCAGCCACAGGTGCCGAGCCTATACTCATTTCTTAATGGTTTTGAAATGTACCATTGCATCATGCACATCAGATGAGGTGCCCCCAAATACCCTCTCTCCTCCTTTATCCCCCCTCCCCTCCCCTCTCTCTACTCTTCCCTTCTACTTTCTGGACTGTAGTTATGTTTTGCCATTCATATGAATATGTAGGTGATTATATATTGATTTCATAGTAGTATTGAGTACATTGGATACTTTTTTTCCATTCTTGAGGTACTTTACTAAGAAGAAGATGTTCCAGATCCATCCAGGTAAACATAAAAGATGTGAAGTCTCCATCCTTTTTGTGGCTGCATAGTATTTCATGGTGTACATATACCACAATTTGTTAATCCATTCATGGGTTGATGGGCACTTGGGCTGTTTCCGTGTCTTGGCTATTATGTATTGGGCTACAATAAACATTCTGGTGCAGAAGTCTTTGTTGTACAATAATTTTTGATCATCTGGATATATACCTAGTAGAGGAATTGCAGGACCGAACGGTAGGTCTACTTTTAGGTCCTTGAGTGTTCTCCAAACTTCTTTTCAAAAAGGTTGTATTAGCTTACATTCCCCCCAGCAGTGCAGAAGTGTTCCCTTCTCTCTACATTCACGCCAACATCTGTAGTTTGGGGATTTTGTTATGTGGGCTAGTCTTACTGGAGTTACAGGATATCTCAAAGTGGTTTTGATTTGCATTTCTCTGATGGTTAAGGATGATGAGCATTTTTCATGTGTTTGTAGGCCATGCACCTGTCTTCATTAGAGAAGTTTTTGTTCGAGTCTCTTGCCCACATAGAAATGGGGTTATTTGTTCTTTTCCTATTGATTAGTTTGAGTTCTCTGTGGATTCTGGTTATCAGACCTTTGTCAGAAGCATAACCTGCAAAAATTTTCTCCCATTCTGAAGGTTGTCTGTTTGCTTTACTTACTGTGCTCTTGGCTTTGCACAAGCTTTTTAGTTTTATCAGGTCCCAGTAATGTATTTTTGGTATTGCTTCAATTGCCTGAGGGGTGCTCCTCATAAAATTTTCTCCTAGGCCGATTTCTTCAAGTGTTTTCCCTGCACTCTCTTGTAGTATTTTTATAGTTTTGTGTCTTTTTTTTATATATACATAGTTTTGTGTCTTAAGTTTAAATCTTTTGTCCAGTGAGAATCAATTTTTGTTAATGGTGAAAGGTGGGGGTCCAGTTTTAGTCTTCTACAGGTCACCAGCCAGTCCACCCAGCACCATTTGTTCAATAGGGAGTCTTTCCCCCACTGAATATTTTTGATAAGCTTGTCAAAGATGAAATGATGATAAGTAGCTGGGTTCATCTCTTGTTTCTCTATTCTGTTCCATATATCTACCTCCCTGTTTTTGTGCCAGTACCATGCTGCTTTGATCCCTATAGATTTATAGTATATGCTGGGTTTCTTTAGTCAGCCATTTTGAAGTCCTCCCACTCTTAAAGGTCCTTTTGATTCAAATTTCATGAGTTATGTAATTTACTATGCAAAATTTTATACTAGGAAATTAGTATAAATGTTAGCTATTTGTATCAATTATCCTATATAGTTTTTCATTTCTACCACATATTTCACATGTTCTATTAATAAATTGGTCTTATGTAAACCACAGAACATGTACTTGGAAAACAGTTTTGTGAAATTGTAATTACACTGAATAAAGGCTTTACTTAACTCCTCTCTTAATTCTGTGTCCTTATAGGAGGCAAGGTCCAAACTGAGATGGAGACTGTTCCAAAAGCAAGACTACATGAAGAGTTGTTCTGCCAGAAAATCTGGGAATGAATTGCATATGACTTAACCAGTTCTCAAGACTCTATAATAAGTAGCTCTCAGTTCTCCAAACAAGGTGATGTCCCCCAGAGTGAGGCAGGACTATCTGTTGTTCAAATTGGACAGACTATTTCCCAGCATAAAGATTGTAAACAGTCCTTCGGTGATGTCTTCATCTTCAATCTCCATCAGCAGTTATGTGCAAGAGAGGTCTCATCTATGTGCTGAGTGTGGAAAGAGTTGCTGTTACAGATCAGCTCTTTGTGTTCATCAGAGAGCCCACATGGGAGAGAAGCTCTGTAAGTGTGATGTGTGTGGTAAGGAATTCAGTCAGAGCTCATATCTGCAAACTCATCAGAAAGTCCACACTGCAGAGAAACCATTCAAATGTGAACAGTGTGGGAAAGGCTTCAGGTCATAGACCAGGACTTTGTGGTCATCACAAATTACACAAAGGAGGGAAACCTTATAATTGTGAGGAATGTGGAAGGGCCTTCATTCATGATTCACAGCTTCAGGAATATCAAAGAACCCATTCTGAGAAGAAACTGTTCAAATGTGAGATATGTGGTGAGAGCTTCCATAGTAGATTAGATCTTAATAGACATTTCATGGTTCACATGCAAGAGAAACCATTCCGATGTGATACTTGTGATAATAACTTTGGTCAGAGGGCAGCACTACATGAGCATTGCATTGTCTACAAAGGAGAGAAACCATACAAATATGAGGAGTGTGGGAAAGGCTTTATTTGTAGGCAAGATCTTTACAAGCATCATATGGACCACACGGGAGATAATTGTGAAGAATGTGGGAAGAGCTTCAGATGGTCCTCAAGTCTATCAAGACATCAGCATGTCCATAGTGGTCAAACACTGTTCAAATGTGGGAAGGGATTTTGTATGAATTTACAACACTATTCCCATCAGAAAACCCACAGTGTAGAAAAGTCATACAAATGTAAGAAATGTGGGAAGGGTTATATTAGTAAGTTTAATCTTGAATTGCACCAGAGGGTCCACACAGGAGAGAAACCATATAAGTGTAAGGAATGTGGGAAGAACTTTAGCTGGGCCTCAGGTATTTTGAGGCACATGAGATTCCACAGTGGAGAAAAACCATTCAAATGTGAAGAGTGTGGGAAGAGATTTGCTGAGAATTCAAAACTTCATTCCCATCAGAGAGTTCACACGGGGGAAAAGCCATACAGATGTGAGGAGTGTGGAAAAGACTTAAGATGAGCCTCAACGCACCTAACCCATCAGAGACTCCATAGCAGAGAAAAACCATTCAAATGTGAGGACTATGGGAAGAGCTTTGTGCATAGTTCCTACCTTAAAGATCAGCAAAGAGACCACAGTGGAGGAAAACCATACAAATGTGAGGACTGTGAGAAGGGTTACAAGAGGTGCTTGAATCTTGATATGATTTTATCATTATTTTAAAATGACACATGAATATTGTACATATTTATGGGGTGTGTAGTCCATTGTTATATTTCAATTATGGATACAATGTGTAATGATCAAATCAGTGTAATTATTATACCATATCCATCACCTCAAACATTTATGATTTCTCTGTTGGGGAACCTTCAAAGTTTGATATTCTAGCTATTTGAAAACAAACACTTAAATTCTTAATTATAGTCATCTTGTGCTGTAGAATGTTAGAACTTATTCCTCCTAATGAGCTGTACTTTTGTATCCATTACTCAATCTTTGGCTATTCTCCCCTGTCTCCCACATGCACCCTTCCCTGCCTCTTATAATCACTCTATTCTACTCTCCACTGCTATGAGGTCAACATTCTTGACTTTCACATATGAGTAAGATTATGTAGTGTTTATCTTTCTGTGCCTAGCTTATATCACTTAACAGAATATCCTCCAAAGTTCACCTATATTGCCACAAGTGACCTAATTTTGGTTTTTTTTTAATGGCTTAACAGTATTCCATTCTGTATATATACACATTGTCTTTATTTATGTTAGTGGCCATTTAGGTTGAGACCATATTTGGCTATTGTGAATAGTCTTGCAAGGGAGTGCAGATATCCCTACTACAGGGATTTGCTTTCCTTTGGATATAAACCCAGTAGTGGAATTGGTAGATCACTTGTAATGCAATGACTCTTGCACACTCCTGATGTTACTTCCTTAATGGACTTGGATAAGATATGGAAGAATTCCCTGAATTAGCAGGAATACTCTCACAATAGAAAAATGAGCAAAAGATTCACAAAAATTACAAGAATTGCACCCCAAAACATGCAAAGATGTTTCATTTTATGTACAAAACAAGTACAAATTAAAGCTACATTTAGATACCATTTCTTACCATGAGAAGGCAAGACTTAATTCCTAGAAGATTGTTATCTTCTCCTATGTACAAATTTTCCTGTCATAATTGGAGATACTTAGACTGGAAGAATCCAGGTTTATTCAATATTTACAAGTTTTGGAGACTCATGGAGACGGACTACTCTGGATTAACAGTCCACACTGTGGCCCAAGCGCTCTGAGCGATGGTATTGGTTTCCCTTCAGCATTGCGGGACGCGTACAAGAAGCTGGGTGCGTTTGGGACACTTCCCCTGGAAGGTGAAACTAGGGACGCTTTCCGTTCCGCTTTCAAAGGCGAGTGCTCCGGCCACTCCGTGTGGTTGCAGTCACTTCCGCTCAGGCAGAGGGATGCGGGG
>CAUYRH010087135.1:0-30018 GCA_963574655.1 Perodicticus potto
TAGTCCCAGCTACTTGGGAGGCAGAGGCAGGAGACTCGCTTGAGCCCAGGAATTGGAGGTAGCTGTGAGCTGTGATGCCATGACTCTCTATCCAGGGTGACAGCTTGAGGCTCTGTCTCAAAAAAAATAAAAATAAAAATAAAAAATAAAATAAATAAATAAATATCTGAAAAATATTTCTCTGATTAACCAAATAATCTCAAATTTAATCAGAGGTAGGGGTGGCAGCTTAAAGATCTTCTGGAATAAGAAGTTTACTTACCTAAACCCAAGTGCCCATCCACCCATGAATGGATAAATAAACTCTGGTATAATTATGCCATGGATCACTATGTAACCATAAAGAAAGATAGAGACTTCACATCTTTTGTATTTACCTAGAAGGATTTGGAAAATATGTTCTGCAGTAAAGTTTCATTCTTTCACAAGAATGAAAAAGTAAGCGTCTAGCATACTCCATATTGATGTGAAACTAGTAGATGAACAATTACATGCCCACACAAGAGAAAAACACATTTAAATTCCAGAAGAGGGAGAGGAGGAAAGGGGGAGAGGATGAAGTAAGCTCTTACCTAATGGGCACAATGGGGTGTACTGCACATCTCCCAGGTGAAGAGCTCAACTGCAAGTTGGACTTGACCGAACAAACACAAATAATTTAATCTAATTGCATGTAGTCTCATATTAACTTGAAATTTTAAAAGTTTACTTACCTGTGTTCATGGTAATGCAAAAACAATGAGAGTTTCTTAACCATTTACCGACCTTTGTGAAGAATTAGGAAGCAGTTTTATTTTCAACCTACTACTATCTTCTCCACTTGAAAGAGACTATGTAAGAACTTTAGAAATTTGGGAGCCACCCTGATCATCCCTTGCCAGCAGTACATGCTGCTTCAGATTGAGCCATCCATGAAAGAACACTGGGGCATTTTATTTACATCATATTAGTCAAGTGGTAACCCACTAAGCCATAAAATATGAGATCTGGAGGGATCAACGGATATATTCACTTAACTGATTGGTTACTTACTATGTGCCAGACAATGTGCTGCCCACTAAAATTTAATGTTGAGTGAGGTATAGTTCCTCGCCTCAGGAGACAACTGGGCAATTGCGATATAAATGCACAGAATGCAGTCCACTCATTCTACACATGTGGGCACAGAGAACAAGAAAATAAGCAGTTTATCAAACTTTCATTATCCATTGTTGGTGGGAATGGAAATTGGTATGACAATTTTTGCAAGACAAGTGGGAAAACATTTTAAATTTGGAATGTTCTCATTTTCTCTTTCATTCTCTTTCTTTTCTTTTCAGACGTAGTTCACCCTGTTGCCCTGAGTGCAGCGCTGTGGCATCGTCTTTGCTCACAGCAATCTCAAACTCCTGGGCTCAGGCAATCCTCTTGTCTCAACCTCCCAAGGAGCTGGGACTACAAGTGCCCACCATGACTCCTAGCTAGTTTTTTCTATTTTTTTTTTGCACAGAATGCATCTAATAAACATAAGCCATAAAAGTCTCACTCTTGCTTAGGCGGGTCAGGAACTCCTGACCTCAAGAGATCCACCCACAGCAGCCTCTGAGAGTGCTAGAATTACAAAGGGTGAGCCAAGGTGCCTGGCCTGTTCTCATTATTTGATGCACTTATCCTAAACAGGAGTTTCTCCATCAGATATACATGCAAAAGACCCAAAGATATCTGTCTAAGAATATTCTTTTTCTTTTTCAACCTTTTATTTATTTTTTTCTTTTTTGCAGTTTTTTTTGAACCTGCCACCTCCAGCATATGGGGCTGGTGCCCTACTCACTGAGTCACAGGCGCCCCCCAAGAAGAATATTCTTATAGTATTATTCATGTTAGAGACACACTGGGGACAATATGCATGTCCATCAATAAGTGACTGATGGGATGAATTGTGGAATTCAGAAATTCCATAAATTGTGTAGTAATTTTAAATATCAAGTAGATTAGACATAATGTAGATATGAGAAGCATGTCAGACCTGTTGATATAACACCCAAAGGTGTAAAACAAAGTGGATCATATGGTTCTATGTTTGTCTATAAAAGAGACAAATACCTCAAATACATGTTTGGAAAGAAATATCAGAAAAATTAATACCAAACTATAAACAATGGTTAATAAAATGTCTACAGATAATTTTTATCTTTATGTTATATATTTCTGGAATGTTGGGTTGGACTTTTTTATAAAATAAAGAGAATGTTCAACTAATTTGATGGTGTCTATAAATACTTTGTCTTTTAAAAAATTTTGACTTTCTAGATTTCTTTCTTTAGAGACAGGATCTCACTCTGTTACCCAGGGTGGAATGCAATGGTGCATTCATAGTTCACTGCAGCCTCCAAATCCTGGGTTCAAACAATCCTGCCGCCTTAGCCTCTGGAGGAGATGTGACTACAGGTTTGAGCCATGATGTGCCCAATTAACTTTTTTTTTTAATCTTTTTTTAAATTTTTTTATTTTTAAGCTCTTGGGCTTAAGTGATTCTCTTGCCTTGCCTCAGCCTTCCAAGTAGCTGGGACTACAGGAGCCCGCCACAAAGCCCAGCCATTGTTTTGTTGTAGTTGTCATTGTTGTTTGGCAGGCTGGGCTGGGTTTGAACCCACCAGCTCTGGTGTATATGGGTGGTGCCTTAGCCAATTAGAGGCACCGAGCCTCCAATTAACTTTTAATTTTTTTTTTGTAGGGACAAGTTCTCTCTGTGCTTCCCAGGCTAATCTTGAACTACTGGCCTCAAGTAATCCTCTTGCTGTGGCTTCCCAAAGTGCTGAAATTATAAGCATGAGCCACTGTGCATGACCTACTTTCTGGATTTCTGTATTTATGAAAGTTAATTGAAAACTATGAAATTGAGTGGCGCCTGTAGCTCAGGCAGCTAAGGTACCAGCCCCATACACCAGACTTGGCAGGTTCGAATCCGGCCCAGACCTGCCAAACAATAACAACTACAACCAAAAAATACTCAGGTGTTGTGGTGGGCTCCTGTAGTCCCAGCTACTTGGGAGGCTGAGGCAAGAGAATCGTGTAAGCCCAGGAGTTTGAATGTGCTGTGAGCTGTGACGCCACAGCACTTTACCCAGGGCAATAGCTTCAGGCTCTGTCTCAAAAAAATAAATAATTAATTAAATAAAACTATAACATTGGCCAGGTGTGGTGACTCACGCCTGTAATCCTAGCACTCTGGGAGGCCAAGGCGGGTGAATCGACTGAGCTCAAGAGTTCGAGACCAACCTGAGCAAGAGTGAGACCCTGTATCTAAGAATAGCTGGGTGTAGTGGCTGGAACCTATAGTCCCAGCTACTTGGAGGCTGAGGCAAGAGAACTGATGGAGCCCAAGAGTTTGAGGTTGCTGTGAACTATGATGCCATGGCATTCTCCAAGGGTGACAAAGTGAGACTTTGTCTCAAAAAAAAAAAACAAAAGAAGGGCGGCACCTGTGACTCAGCGAGTAGGGCACCAGCCCCATATACCGAAGGTGGTGGGTTCAAACCTGGCCTTGGCCGAACTGCAAAAAAAAACAAGCTGGGCATTGTGGTGGGCACCTGTAGTTCCAGCTACTTGGGAGGCTGAGGCAAGAAAGTCGCCTAAGCCCAGGAATTAGAGGTTGCTGTGAGCTGTGTGACGCCACGGCACTCTACTGAGGGCGATAAAGTGAGACTCTGTCTCAAAAAAAAAAAAAAAAAGATAACTATAAAGCCTTAGACAAATACAAAGCTATTTGTATTAATGATCAATAATAATATATAGTTTGAAGCTTTCTGGAAAAGAATATGCTTATGCAGAAAAAAAAAAGATTTTAAAACTATTAAAAATGGGCTGGAAGTGGTGACTCATGCCTGTAATCCTTGCTGTCTGGAAGTCCGAGGCAGGTGAGTGCCCTGAGCTTAGTACTTTAAAAACAGCCTGAGCAAGAGCAAGACCTTGTCTCTAAAAATAGCCAGGCATTGTGGCAGCCACCTATAGTCCCAGCTACTGGGGAGGCTGAGGCAAGAGAATCCCTCAAGTCCAAGAGTTTGAGCTTGCTGTGAGCTATGACACCATAGCACTCTACCAAGGGCAACAAAGTGAGACTCTGTGTCAAAAAAAAAAGGGGGGGCAGGGCCTGTGGCTCGAAGGAGTAGGGCGCCAGCCCTATATGCCAGAGGTGGTAGGTTCAAACCCAGCCACAGCCAAAAACTGCAAAAAAAAAAAAAAAACCTATTAAAAATGGTAACATTGGGCAGCACCTGTGGCTCATCAAGTAGGGCACCAGCCCCATATACTGAAGGTGGTGGGTTCAAACCCAGCCTCGACCGAACTGCAAAACAGAAAAATAGCGGGGCATTGTGGCGGGTATCCCAGCTACTTGGTTGGCTGAGGCAGGAGAATCGCGTGAGCCCAGGAGTTGGAGGTTGCTGTGAGCTGTGTGATGCCACAGCCCTCGGAGGGCGATAAAGTGAGACTCTGTCTCTACAAAAAAAAAAAAAAAAAAAAAAAGGTAGCATTAAAAAATAGAATAATACCGGCTCAGCGCCTGTAGCTCAACGGGCTAAGGCGCCAGCCACGTACACCTGAGCTAGTGGGTTCAAATCCATCCTGGGCCAGCCAAACAACAATGACGGCTGCAACCAAAAAATGGCCGGGCATTGGGGCGGGCGCCTGTGGTCCCAGCTACTTGGGAGGCAGAGGCAAGAGACTTGCTTGAGCCCAGGAATTGGAGGTTGCTGTGAGCTGTGATGCCACAACACTCTATCCAGGGTGATAGCTTGAGGCTCTGTCTCAAAAAAAAAAAAAAAAAGAAGAATACCATAATTTTCTAGCTTCTTATGATTATTCTTTAACTTTAATTCAAGTCACTGGAGTCCTAATCCAGAGGATTAGGTAATCCTACTTTCTTTCCATGTGGGTAATCTGTTACAAACTTTTGCTTAATGGCAAAAATTCTTCTAAGCAATCACCAATTCTTATTACAGAAAATGCAGATTTGGGGATGTTTCTATGAAAGGAAAAGAAAGCTACTGATATGGCTAATAAATACTTGTGATCATACTCTGTGATAACTATAAACTTTATTTCACAAGAATTCAAAACCAAATAATCAGTGACTTGGTCCATCAATATGGAGGCCTCATAAATTACCTAGAACTAGCAATGTAACGGGAGGCATGGGAGGTAATAGGAGGCATGTAGGCACAGAGTAATCCTAATCTTATAGATAAAATATTTATATTTACATGCAGGAGCAAAAAATATGAGCGCCCTCTCCCTTCATCAAACAGAAAATTCTGTCAACCTAAGATCAGAAATTCACATGCAAGAATGAGGCTCATGATGGGAGAATTGAAGTTCCTACATATCTGGACAAACTGCAGCCAGACTTTGAGCTCACTTGAAAGAGAAAGGTTTGGGGCGGCGCCTGTGGCTCAGCGAGTAGGGCGCCAGCCCCATACACCGAGGGTGGCGAGTTCAAACCCAGCCCTGGCCAAACTACAACAAAAAAAATAGCTGGGCGTTGTGGCGGGCGCCTGTAGTCCCAGCTCCTGGGAGGCTGAGGCAAGACAATTGCCTAAGCACAGGAGTTGGAGGTTGCTGTGAGCTGTGTGATGCCACGGCAATAGAGTGAGACTCTGTCTCTACCAAGGGCAATAGAGTGAGACTCTGTCTCTAAAAAAAAAAGAGAGGTTTGCCTGAAGTGCAAGATCAAATGTAAAACCACCTACCAGATGCTTTAATGTATGCTAAGTATTCTCTTTGCAAATTCATGTTATTCACATACCATAAATTGAATATTGAAAAATTAAAGAGAATGTAAACATTTATTAGTCATCAGATTTGGCCATTTCAGTGTACAACTGTGAAAAATAAAGATATCACTTCATTCAACACTGTATAGACCTTGAATTGCTCATATGCATGCTTGAGGACGTAATAAGGTGTTAAAAAGAAAATCCCTGCTGAGAACTAAGACAGAAGATATTACACAGCAGGGACAATCATAAAACAGGCCATCTAGAACTCAGAATAAAATCTGTGCAGATTTTATTTTATTTTTTTTAGAGACAGAGTCTCACTTTTTCGCCCTGGGTAGAGTGCTGTGGCGTCACAAAGCTCACAGCAACCTCCAACTCCTGGGCTTAGGCGATTCTCTTGCCTCAGCCTCTTGAGCATCTGGGACTATAGGCGCCCCCCACAACGCCCCGGTATTTTTTTGTTGCAGTTTGGCCAGGGCCAGGTTTGAACCCGCCACCCTCGGTATATGGGGCCGGCGCCCTACTCACTGAGCCACAGGCGCCATCCATATGTAGACCTTTTTAAACCTCTCACATGAAAGGTGCAAACTAGTACTCTCATTTCAAGCTCGCTAGAACTACTTGGAGAGCCTATTTTGTGTCCCTGGAGTGAGAGAGGCCCTAGGAATGAGAACTGTCACCTGAGAAATCCAAGGGGTGAAAGGAGCATTGCTTTAGAGGAAGAGCTGAAGGAGAGAATATAGGAAATTTGCAAACATTGCAAACCTCTGACTTACAACTTGCACTTACAAATGGAAGCTATTATAGGTACTAGGTAAGGGTACCTGTTCCAACCTCATACGAATTCAACTTAAGAACAAACCTACAGAAACCATCTCATTCGTAACCCAGGGACTGCCTACATGTCATTGGACAGCCTAAAATATCAGAACTTCCAGAATAAAAGATGTGTTTTCTATGAGCCTGACATGGGTCGTGTGAGGTCATCTTAGAATCCGTCAATAAAAGCCCCTAGAGGTACTATTGGACCTCTGGAAAGAGAAACCAGAGAAAGTCATCACCAGATTCCATGTGGCTGGACCAAGGACTTATCCACCAGCAAAGCAGAGATGCATTTGCCTGTTTCAAGGAATACGGGTGAGAGAGCTTCAGTAATTGGGACTTTAAAGTACCCAAAACAGGCCTGGCAGGGTGGCTCATTCCTATAATCCTAACACTCCAGGAAGCTGAAGTGGGCGGACCCCTTGAGCTCAGGAGTTCAAGATCAGCCTGAGCAAGAATGAGTCTTTACTGAAAATGAAAACCTAGCCAGGTGTTGTGGTGGGCTCTTGTATTCCCAGCTACTAGAGAAGCTAGGCAAAAGGATTGCTTGAGCCCAAGAGTTTGAGGTTGCTATTAGCTACCTCTTTTCAGGGCAAAAGAGTGAGACTCTGCCTCAACAAATAAAATAAAATAAAATAAAATAAAATAAAATAAAATAAAATAAAATAAAATAAAATAAAATAAAATAAAATAAAATAAAATAATAAAATAAAATAAAATAAAATAAAATAAAATAAAAGCCACTCTGTCTTGGAGTGGGAGAGTTGCTGAACTTTTAAGAAAAACAAGGCAGGGCGGCACCTGTGGCTCAGTGGATAGGGCACCAGCCCCATATACCAAGGGTGACAGGTTCAAACCTGGCCCCAGCCAAACTGCAACAAAAAAATAGCTGGGTATTATGGTGGGCACCTGTAGTCCCAGCTACTGTGGAGGCTGAGGCCAGAGAATCGCCTAAGCCAAAGAGCTGGAGGTTGCTGTGAGCTGCGACAACACTGCACTCTACTGAGGGTGACAAAGTGAGACTCTGTCTCTAAAAAGAAAGGAAGGAAGGAAGGAAGGAAGGAAGGAAGGAAGGAAGGAAGGAAGGAAGGAAGGAAGGAAAGAAAAACAAGGAAGGAAGGGAGGGAGGGAGGGAGGGAGGGAGGGAGGGAGGAAGGAAGAAAAGAAAGACAAGGCACACTGGCAACCCAGGACACAATTCAAGCTTCTTTGATGACAAAAAATAATCATGACACAATCCAGGCCTACAAAACGGAAAAGAAAAGACAGGTTCTGGGGGAAGAAGTGGGGTGGCAGAAGGTTAGAGAGAAGTTCAGGACCATGAAAGGGAGGAGAACAACAGGGTGGGCACAACAAGAAGGCTGGAAAGACCTTCTGCGCCAGGCTCCCTTGAGACCGGATGCTCCTGAGAAGTCTCTTGGGAATTCCTCCACAGAGCAACGAGAACAGAATCCCTTCTAGAAGCTTGGAATTAAAAGATGGGTGCATTGCAAAGAAAGGACCTTCTTTTCTGTTTGTTTCTGTTCATTTCCAGTGACTGATTTTATTGCTCCTAGTTACTCCATGATCATTAAATATCCACTGGGTTTTAGTGCTGAACAAGAGAAGATAAACAGCAATGCCTTACAGGGGAACTAAAGGATAACTTCAAATTAATGTGTGTTAAAATGCCTGGTTTACAACAAACCAGAGTGCATTTATTGTAGAAATGCAAGATACTACTGCAAGCAGAGAGAAAAGTTCTTAACCAAAGAATACAGAGCATAGACTTTCTGACAAACTTGCAAAGAGCTCAAAAACAGAAACATAAAGCAACACCCAGCAAGGCAGGGAGGACAGGAAATAATGAAGATATTCAATATCAATGTCATTGACATTCATGTCAATGTCTTCAGAATTTATAGTAAGGAAAACAAACAAAACTAAGCTAAACTAAAAAGGACAAAAATAGGCTCAGCACCTGTGGCTCAACAGGCTAAGGCGCCAGCCACGTACACCTGAGCTGGCGGGTTTGAATCCAGCCCGGGCCCACCAAACAACAATGATAGCTACAACCAAAAAATGGCCGGGCGTTGTGACAGGCGCCTGTAGTCCCAACTACTTGGGAGGCTGACGCAGGAGAATCGCTTGAGGAGTAGGAGGTTGCTGTGAGCTGTGATGCCACAGCACTCTACCCAGGGGGATAGCTTGAGGCTCTGTCTCAAAAAAAAAAAAAAAGACTGGGAATAATAAAAGGACGATTTCAATCTGGAGTAAATAACTTGCAAACAAATAAAAGGAACAAAGTGATACTCTAGTATTATTGTTTTTTTGAAGCACACAATGATATTGTCTTTTAAAATATCCATAATGAGCATTTTGAAGTAATCTCCTTGATGTATGGGGCAGAGTGATTTTGTTGTTCATGAATATGGGCCACATGCCAAGATTACCCACATGCTATGTAGATAATTTAATGCATGTTCTTTTTTTCTTTCTTTCTTTTTTTTTTTTTTTTTTTTGAGACAAGTCTCACCATGTCACCCTCAGTAGAGTGCAATGGCATCACAGCTCACAGCAACCTCAAACTTCTGGACTCAAGCAATTCTCTTGCCTTAGCCTCCTGAGTAGGTGGGACCACAGGTGCCACCACAAAGCCCAGCCGTTTTTTTGTTGCAGCATTGTTGTTTAGCTGGCCTGGGCCGGGTTTGAGCCCGCCACCCTCGGTGTATGTGGCTGGCGCCATAATTACTGTACAACGGACACTGAGCTTTAATGCATGTTCTAATAAGAGACACTTTAGGGTTTTCCAGGAGTTAGAGAAACCATTACCTGAAGATGAACGCCACAATAGAACATGGAGGTTGCAGAAATTGATCAAAGTTGCTTAGACTCTACATGATGAGGACAGGCTCCTGGCACTGAGGGCAGTGAGATACAGAGCTCCAGGTGAAAATTTTGACTAAAGATGCAGAAGTATTGCAAATGAAACTTGATGAAACCACCAAGTTGATCAGTTAGGTCCCAGAGACTCAGAGGATCTGAGCACCAGGACTCTGTTCAATGTCACCTGTTTTCTAGAGTCCTCTAGAGAAATGCATCTTGCTGAACAAGTGACAAATCATCTCGAAGAACTAACTGTAGAGCTCCATATTGTAAGCAAGCATGGTGTTTTAAAAAAAAATGGGCATTTTCACTCCTTCCTCCACCACTGAAAACTTTATATATTTAACAGAAGATAGGGAAGCAACTGAAAAGATTAATTTTGTTACCTAGAAATGTACTAGTATTTCAAACTAACTGTATTTCATTATACATATTGTTCTTTTTTTTCTTTCTTAATTTAGAAAAGGCTTAAAAGAAATACAAAACATTTTTAAACTGTATTTTCAGTTGAAGTATAGAGAACAATTGGTTTTAGAGTTCCAGTAATTGAGTACATACTGAGTAATCATTATGAATGAGAAAACACACACACATACACGAAAAACCCAAGAAGCAATGACATCCTAGTAACATCCCAGTGCAACTAAAGTTCAAATGTTCGTATTAGTTGCCAGAATAAACACCTCATTTGTAGATAGATTTAAAAATTTCTACTTTATTATTAATTTGCTAAAAGGAACTTGGTCTTCTTGAAGATTAATGGATTTCAGGTCTGGGGAAGCATATAAATCAGTCTGGAATATATTATGCTGGAGGCAAAAGAGGATTTAATTATCAATGAAGTCCTGTCAAAAGGATGAAGTTTGAGAAGTGCTTTGGGAAATTTTGAGCCTATAATTTTACCTATAAATTATAATAGGTGAAATTAATTGTAGGAAGAAAAAGTTAAAAGAAGAAGGTGAAAGAAGTTTATTTTCCACGACTGGAGGTGATTATTATGCCAATTATTTTTTCTGAAAATTGGTAGTTAAAACAAAAGAAGTAAACATCTATCCCGACTTTTTGGAAGCAGGGAAAAAAAATTTTTTTCAGAAGAATACTAGCTAATAAGTGCAAAAAATTATTATAAAAATAGAAAATCCTGTGCGGCGCCTCTGGCTCAGTGAGTAGGGCACTGGCCCCATATACCAAGGGTGGCAGGTTCAAGCCCGGCCCAGCTGAACTGCAAAAAACAGAAAAACAGCCGGGCATTGTGGCGGGCGCCTGTGGTCCCAGCTACTCGAGAGGCTGAGACAAGAGAATAGCCTAAGCCCAAGAGTTGGAGGTTGCTGCGAGCTGTGTGACACCACGGCACTCTACTGAGGGCTATAAAGTGAGACTCTGTGTCTACAAAAAAAAATAAAAAATAGAAAATCCTCAATCTAGGCAATCATAAGATAAATGATGCAGAAAATGATTGTTCCTAAAATGATTGTTCCTAAATATTTACCTAAAATATTCAGGTAAAGTGATTTGGGGCCACAGGAAATTTGTATAGCACCCTACAGATTATTTGCTCATTGAAAATGAAAACAAATGAATCTTTTTAGTGGAGATCACTACCTTAATTAAGTGATTAAACTTAGCATCATCTAATAGCATGTATTCCTGAGGGGTTGCAATGTGAAGTACTCAGCACCACGTATGAACTGCTTTTGTCCAGAGTTTATTAAAGCCTTCAGGACTAATTTCAAGTTTATAGCAAATTCAGGAAATAGAAGATCACATTAAATGGCACATGGAGAGAATCAGCCAAATCCAGAAGTGGGGGGAGTATTTGATAAGACAACTGCTCTAGTTTCTTAAAAAAATCAGTGAGGATAGTTAATGGATAAAACAGTATCATTAGATAGTTAGAATGAATACTATTTTGTTTCACAGCACAACAAAGTGACTATAATCACCCATCAGTTACGGTATGCTTTAAAATAACCAAAAGAATGGAATTGGAATGTTCCTAATGCAAAGAAATGATAAATGCCTGTGATGATAGACACCCTAATTACCCTGTTTTGATTAATACACATTGTATGGCCAGGCACAGTGGCTCATACCTGTAATCCTAGCACTCTTGGAGGCCAAGGCAGATGCATTGCTTGAGTTCAGGAATTGGAAACCAGCCTGAGCAAGAGTGACACTCCGTCTCTAAAAATAGTTGGGCGTTGTGGTGGGTACCTGTAATCCCAGCTGCTCAGGAGGCTGAGGCAAGAGGGTTGCTTGAGGCCAAGAGTTTGAGGTTGCTGTAAGCTATGATGCCATGATACTCTTCCAAACCGAGAGTGACAAAGTGAGACTCTGTCTCAAAAAAAAACCACATTGAATGCCTATGTCAAAACATCACATGCACCCTATAAATATATACAATTATTATGTACCTATAGTACTTAAAAATAAAATTTTTAAAAATTAATATCAAAAAAATGATAAGGGATTGTTCTTGCATTAAAAGACATAAATGAGATATAAATGCCAAGTGCAATGCCTGAAACTTGATTAGGTTCAATTTTTTTTTTAAAGTCATTTTGGAGCTAATTGGCTCTGTGAATATAGATTAGAATTTACGCTGAAACGTTTTTATGTTTGACCATTGTATTCGAGATACGCAAGAAAAAAATCCTTATTTCTTACGAGTCATGCTGAAGTCTTCAACAATGACGTGTCAGAATGTCTACATTTCACTTTCAAATATACAAAAAAGAAAAACAGATGGCAAATTTCAAGCTTTGCTGAACCTAGGGGATGGATATGTAGATTCCTATTGCACTACTTTTTCAACATTTTTAGAAATGTTTGGCAGTTTTTCATAGTAAAACTTTAGGGAGAAATAAAACATTTGAAACTCATACATCTGATAAGGGGCTTCTATCCAGAGAATATAAAGAGCTCTTATAACACAATAATAAAAAGACAAATAGTCCAGGCCAGGCATGGTGGCTCACTCCTGTAATCCTAGCACTCTGGGAGGCCATTTGGAAGATCATTTGGGCTCAGGAGTTTGAGCAAAAGTGAGCCCAACCTGAGCAAGAGCAAGATCCCATCTCTACTAAAACTAGAAAAAATTAGCCAAGCATTGTGGCAGGCACCTGTGGTTCTAGTTACTTGGCAGGAGGATGGCTTGGACCCAAGAGTTTGAGGTTGCTGTGAGCTATGACACTAAGGCACTCTAGCCCAAGGCAACATAGTGAGAATCTGTCTCAAAAAAATAAAAAGGGAGGGAGAGAAAAAGAGGAGAGGAAAAAGGGCAAATAGTCCAATTTAAAAATGAGCAAAAGATCTAAAAAGATAGCTAAGGATTATATTAGCTAAGTAAAAGAAGCCAAACACAAAAAGACAAATATTATATGATTTTATTTATAGGAAAGGTCTAAAATGAGCAAACTCATAAAGACAGAAAGTAGATTAATGGTTCCCAGGGACTCTGAGGAATAGCTGCTAATGGGTATGGAGTTTGTTTAGGGGGACTATGAAAATGTTCTGGAATTAGTGGTGATACACAACTGTGTGAATATACTAAAAAAGATTGAATTATATAATTTGAAAGGGTAAATTTTATTATATGTGAATAATATTTCAATAAAACCGTTACATATTAAAAAATGTACATTGAGAAAAAGAATCTGCTGGACCCAGGAATTCAGAAGCCCAGCTGTGAGAGTGTTAATCAAATAAAAAACTTTTCTGGCTCCTTTACCTCTCTCCCCTCACCCTGCTTCAGTCCCTAGGGGTCTGAGTTAGGTAGCTGAGTAACGGAAGGGTAGAGACATTAAATGGGAAATGAAAATGAGTCATCTGTGTACCTCTTTCTGGCTTTTAGCTTCCTGCCTAAAACAAATTCTAGCTAGAGAGGAGAAAAACTCTTGATTTTAAATCAAGTCTCGAATTAGCATTGTGAAGTGGAGCTAGACATTTTAATTTTCGAACTGGATTTACCTACAAGTGGCCAGAAATATTTTAGTGCAAACAAAATTTCATTCAGGGAAAGTGAAAAGAGTAACTCCAAGGAATAAATCTAATGAGGAAATTGAAGATAAATTAATTAATTGAAGATAAATTAAGATTACATACTATAGATTGCTCCAGTTCAATAAACCAGTTGCAACTGAAAGACATAACTGGCAATTCAGGTGTCAAGTAGCCCAAAATACTAGACTTTTATCAGACTTATGCAAAAACATTCCTTTGCTTCTCTTGGCCATCTTCCTACTTCCTGCGGTAGTGCAAGGTAGTTTCTCTAATTCTGTCACTGTAAAACATAGGTGTGATACTGATGACTATTGAGCCATCTTTTAACAGACTGACAGATTTTAAAGGATGCACCTCCGGGTTACCATAAAGATAATAACATTTATGATTTCCTCCTTCAGCCCCAAAGGAAAGAGGTAGTAAAAAAGAAGAAAGAGAAGTATAAGAATGAGGAGGAGGAGAGAAGGAAAGGAAGGGAGGGGCAGGAGAAGGAAGGAAGGAAGGAAGAAGGGGGGGAGAAAGGAATTGGTGATTACAACATTAGGTGTTCAGCGCTACTTTGAGATAGTGTAGCATAATCAAAAGAACATTTACTACAGAGCAAGGCAGACTTGGGCAAAAATCCTGGCAGTACTGATTCCTAGGAAAGAGGCCTTGGGCCTGTTCCCAACCTCTCTGACCCAGTTATATCTCCTGCAAGCACAACATTCCTCAGTTCCATCTTACACCATGCTGGTTTGTCATAGGCTGTTTGTTTCAAAAATAGAGTTTTTAAAGGGAAGAATGTATTTATTACTCCACTGAGCAGTAAAATTAATATATATTTTCCCATGACCCATCAACCAGCACACAGAGTAAGTAATATCATATGTTCCCAGCCAATTTATCTGCTTGCTCTGTCACGATCGTTCTTTCTGCCACTGTCCCATGTTTTGTTGAACAGTGTGACCAAATTTAAAAGTCTGATGAACAGCAGCCAGGTTGATAGTGTTGGAAATGCTGCAAGGCGCTACTGCAGAGTTTCACAAGTGTTAAAATGTGCATTTTCATGGTAAGTGAGTGCCTTCCAAAAATTGGTGGAAGTAACGACAATAAAGTTCGGCAGTCAATAAGGGTTTAGCAAAGTCCTTTGACATGAAGATCAACTAAAAACAGACTTGGAGAAAGTGACCATCATCTGTTTGTACAGTGGCCTACAGAGATCATGCCTGGAGTTGTGTTACCACGTCTCACTTGAGAAGAAGTAAACTGATCATCAGTGTGTGATACTGGGAAAGCATTCCCACAGCCTTCCGCTGTATGGGTCTCAAATATTTCAGTTACCCTTGCTCTGTCAAATGGGATCACCCTACGCTACAGAGGACTTGTCTGTAAAAACCTTACAGTGGTTGAATTAAGTGGGATAGTCTGTAAAAGTACCCGATGTAGTATATGGCCCAGAGCAGGTTCTCAGCAAAACTCTTTTTCCTATGATAAAGGATGTGCTAAGAGTGTGGTTAGAAGCAGGGAAATAGGGAATAAAGAGACCTGACAATCCAAGGGATAAGATGGCACATGAGATAAATACTGAAGGATGAATAGGAGTTTGCCAGGTGAAAAAGTTCATAAATCTCATTCAGTACAGGGAGGGAGTAGCACGAGCTGGCGGTGGAGAGAGAGAGCACACCATCCTTGAGGCAGCTGGAGGAGGCCTGGAGGGCTGGATAAATGGTGAGCAAGAGGAGAGACAGGGCCAGAGCAAAAGGAGTGTTGGCTGGCCTGCTGCTGTGGTCACATCTGTCAGCCCAGCTTTCTGGGAGACGCTGGTGGAAGGATTGCTACAAGCCAGGGAAGAGAGATCTGTCTGTGCTGCATAATGAGGCCCTATTTCTACAAAAAAATTAAAAAATTAGCTGGGCATGGTGACATGCACTCCTGTAATCCCAATTACTCGGAGGCTAAGGTGGGAGGATAGATTGAACCCAGAAGCTCAAGGCTGCAGTGAGCTATGATTGTGCCACTGCACTCCAGCCTGGGTGGCAGAAACCATGTTTCTTAAAAAATAATAATAATAAAGGCTCGGCACCTGTGGCTCAATGGGCTAGAGTGCCAGCCATGTACACCTGGGCCTGAGGGTTCGAATCCAGCCCGGGCCCGCCAAACAGCAATGACAGCTACAACCAAAAAAAAAAAAAAAAAAAAATGGCTGGACGTTGTGGCGGATGCCTGTAATCCCAGCTGCTTGGGAGGCAGTGGCAGGAGACTCGCTTGAGCCCAGGAATTGGAGGTTGCTGTGAGCTGTGAGGTCATAGCACTCTATCTAGAGTGACAGCTTGAGGCTCTGTCTCAAAAAAATAAATAAATAAATAAAGTAGGGCAGCGCCTGTGGCTTGGTGGGTAGGGTGCCGGCCCCATATACTGAGGGTGGCAGATTCAAACCCGGCTTCAGCCAAAATGCAACCAAAAAATAGCTAGGCATGTGGCAAGTGCCTGTAGTCCCAGCTACTAGGGAGGCTGAGGTAAGAGAATTGCATAAGCCCAGGATTTGGAGGTTGCTGTGAGCTGTGATGCCACAGCACTCTACCAAGGGCAATAAAGTGAGACTCTGTTTCTACCAAAAAAAAAAGAAATCCCAAACAAAAAACAAACAATAACAATAAAAGTGTGTTGGGCTTTACCTGAGAAGTCCTGAGAAATGGTGGGAAGATGTAACAAAAGATGGTTATGGCTAAAGCCACAGTTGGCTCTGTGTTCTCATACTCATGTCTGAATGATGGGGATGTCTAAATTCTGTCTCCAGCTTTGAAGGCAAGATCAAGAGCTAGGATTTCTTCTTCAATGCTGGATTTCAACTAAATTATTGGCATAATTCCTACTTCCCTTTTTCGATGTGTGTGGCTCCAAATTTACCTTCAGAGGACTGTGTGGCAAACTACTTCTTAGTGAAGCCTGAGCATATCCTGAGGCAGAAATTGGCGGCTTACAGCTGTGCACCAGGCAAGCATGGGACATAGTTTTTGCTCCCCAAAAGTGGCTAGGACAAGAGGCGTTAAGGACCACTAAAACCCAATCATGTCCTTTTCCATACTTTCCAATAATGATGACTACATTTCTGAAGGTAAAATTTATATAGTATTTACGATGTGCCAGATGTCATTCCAAGTTTTATCTTCAAAGAGCATAATGACATCAGTTCTTTTTTCATCTGTTTGTTTTTTGAGACAGAGTCTTGCTCTGCCCTAAGCAGAGTGTCATGGTGTCATAGGTCACAGCAATCTCAAACTCTTCGGTTTAAGCCATTCTCCTGCCTCAATCTCCCATGTAGCTGGGACTACAGGTGCCTGCCACAATGCTCAGCTGGTTTTTCTATTTTTAGTAGAGACGAGGTCTTGCTCTTGCTCAGGCTGGTCTTGAACTTCTGAACTCAAGCAAGCCACCTACCTTGGCCTCACAAACATGAGCCACCTCGCCCTGATATCAGTACTTTTATTTTTAATTTATTTATTTGTTTATTTTATTTTTTTGAGACAGAGTCTCACTATGTCGCTCTTGGTAGAGTGCTGTGGCATCACAGCTCATGGCAACCTCAAACTCTTGGGCTCAAGCGATTCTCTTGCCTCAGCCTCCCAAGTGGCTGGGACTACAGGCACCTGCCTCAACACCCTGGCTATTTTTTGTTGCAGTTGTCATTGTTGGTTAGCTGGCCCGGGCCAGGTTTGAACCCACCAACTTCAATGTATGTGGCTGGCATCGTAACGACTGTGCTATCGGCGCCGAGCCTAGATATCAGTACTTTTCATTCTTCCATTTTATAAGAATAAAACTGAGTCTTGGAGATGTTAAGAAATGTGCCTCAGGTCACATGCTTTCTAAGTGTCAGGATGGCGTTTAAACGCTGGCATTTGAAAGCTGGGTGCTAAATCACACACTGCTTAGGCATTTACAGACACAGCTTTCCAGGGGCAGTCTCCATTGGGGGGAATTAGCACAACAAAGACTTCTTTTCACCCAAAATATATATAGTGAGAAGTATCTTATGAAAAGAGCCACAGCACATATTTAGAAACAGAATCAGGGAACAATTGTTCATGGCATTATGACTACATAGTGTAGTAAATGTTCAAAACATGATATAAAGTACATTTTACGAACATATGACAAGCTTTCATAATGCTGGGTAACATCCTGAGAAGTGTATCGCTTGTGGAAGAAATGCAATGCGACTATCTTTACACTACTCTGTTCTTGCTGTAAATAAATTTCTTCCTTAGGAGGACTCAAAGGGCCTTAAATATTATCTAGAAACATAGGAAATACTTAAAGAATAATGGAGTACAAGGGCAAAAATCCACATATGTGAAATGAAATATGTCCATTCATATTTATAATTTACTTTAGAATAATTATATTTATAATTATAAATCAATATAAAATATTTATAATTATTTTAGAATTTTCCCAGAATCTGAACACTGAAATAATTTCCAGTGATATAAACAAAAGTGCTAAGAGGTCTCAAACATTCTAAGTTTAGAAAAGGTATTGATGAACACCAAAAAGCCAGAGAAACCAGCTTTCCCTCAGACTTATGTTATCACAAAGGAAAATCAATTATTTCATGCTCCATTCTGGAAGTTAGGATAATGGCCCCGCTTCTTGAATAATACGGGGAAGTCAGATTGTGGTCAGAAATTGTCAATGGTTGCCTAGAGACCCATGCCCTGAATTTGAGAAGCATAGTGTTTGTGGGATTTTGTTCTTTCCTCCAGCTTTAGTCTATGTGCTATTTCTTGTTCAGGAGTGTAGGAGCTTAGAAATCATTTCCTTAAAAGGAGCATGAGTAATCTGTCCCATTATGTATGATAATGAACAAAAAAAGAGGCTCCAATGGGCCAACCCTCGCCACAGTCCCTGAAGATAGTGCAGAATTTTTTAACCCTTCCATAATGACTTTTGGACCAAGGGTGGAGCCACGCAATTGCAAAGAACTTTAGATCTGTGGAAGGGAAGCCAGTAGGTTTGGGGGCCATTGGTAAATGACCTTCAGAACTAGTATGGGGCAAGAAAACACAGTAAGTGCTGCCTCTGATCCCGGGGCTGAAGGCAATAAGGAACTTTTTTCACTATCTTACATTTTCATTGTAGCAGACCTTGTTAGTGCCATCCAGTGTTGTTATTGTTCTTCTCATTCTCCTCTTCCGCCCTCCTGCTCCTTCTTCAGTTAAGACAAGGTCTCTTTCTATTACCAGGGCTGGAGTGCAGTGGTATCCTCACAGCTCACAGCAACCTCAAACTCCTGGGCTCAAGCAATTGATCCCCTTGCCTCAGCCTCCCAAGTAGTTGGGACTATAGGTGCCCACCACAATGTGCATGGCTAATTTTTCTATTTTTTTGTAGAGATGAAAGCTCACTATGTTACCCAGGCTGGTCTTGAATTCCTGATCTCAAGCAATTCTCTTGCCTGGACCTCTCAAAGTGTTGGGATTATAGACAAGTGAGCCACTGTGCCTAGCCCACATGTTCTTCATTAACAGAGCCCCAACTATATTTATGACAGCAAAGTGACCCATTTAAAAAAAAAAAAATCCAACTCCCATCCTCCTTTAGAGCTAGAGATGCAACAGGTACAACTTTGATAAGTGACACATAGGCAGAAATCTGCTAGGGTCAGGAAAAGTTTTGCTTTACTGTTACAGCCATAACTTTTTGTTTGTTTGTTTGTTTTGTTTTTAATTTTTGAGACAGACTCTTACTCTGTGGCCCTGGGGAGAGTGCTGTGGCATCATACCTGACAGCAACTTCAAACTCTTGGGCTCAAGAGATCTTCTTGCCTTATCCTCCCCAGTACCTCGGACTACAGGTGCCCACCACAGTGCGCGTCTAGTTTTTTTCCACTTTTTTCTATTTTTAGTAGAGACAGGTTCTTGCTCTTACTCAGGCTAGTCTCGAACTCTTGAGCTCAAGCAACCCACCTGGGCCTCCCAGAATACTAGGATTACAGGCATGGGCTATTGTGCCCAGTTACCATAACTCTTCTTTCCTATTGCTCTCTTTTGCCTCTTTGTCCTGCCTAAAATGCAAATACAAACCTGGAGTATAATGAAGCAATCCTAGGAAGAAAACTACTTAATAAGGATGAAAGAATAGAAAGAGGAAGGGAGACTGGGTCTTTGCTGAGTCAGCCTTTGGCTGCCTATAGCTAGTTTCCTTGATAATGGAGAAATAAAATACCCTCTGGTTTGTTGTTTTTTTTTTTTTTTTTTTTTGAGACAGAGCCTCAAGCTGTCACCCTGGAAAGAGAGCCGTGGCATCACAGCTCACAGCAACCTCCAATTCCTGGGCTCAAACGAGTCTCTTGCCTCCGCCTCCCAAGTAGCCGGGACTACAGGTGCCCGCCACAATGCCCGGCCATTTTTTGGTTGCAGCCATCATTGTTGTTTGGCGGGTCCAGGCTGGATTCGAACCCGCCAGCTCAGGTGTACGTGGCTGGCGCCTTAGCCTGTTGAGCCACAGGTGCCGAGCCTACCCTCTGCTTTTTTAAAACACCGGAACTGGGCTCTGTCACCTACAGCAGAAGGTCATCTTTGAAGGTGTATCTTTAAATGGGATCAAAGTCCAGTGAATTTGAAGATGGCAGTGTCCAACATGGGCACCTATTTCCTCTCTCTCCCTCTGCCTGTTCATGCCGTTCCCTCCCTCTGGACTGCCATGTCCCCTGACTATCTCTCCTGGCGTGCATTTATTTGTTAATGTAATGAGTGCCAAGCGCTGAGCTCTTAAAAATAACCTCAGAGACACACTCACACTCACAACTAGGTCACAGTCTAGTGAGGGAAGCAAGATATGTAAGTCAATCCTCATGATTAAATGTACTAATTGCTGAAATAAAGAAATTTCAGCTCAGCGCTTGTAGCTCTGCGGCTAGGACACCAGCCACATACGCCAGAGCTGGCGGGTTCAAATCCAGCCTGGGCCTTCCAAACAACAATGGCAACTACAACTGAAAAATAGCTGGCGTTTGTGGCAGGTGCCTGTAGTCTCAGCTACTTGGGAGGCTGAGGCAAGAGAATTACTTAAGCCCAAGAGTTTGAGGTTGCTGTGAGCTGTGACGCCACGACGCTCTACCGAGGGTGACATAATGAGATTCTGTCTCAAAAAAAAAAAAGAAATTTCAATGTCTCAGGTCAGAGGACTTAGTGGTCAGGAGCAGGGGAGACAAGGACGGCTTTTCAGTGGATATTGTGATTGACCTAACTATTAAAGAAACAGCTAAACTTAAAAATGAAACAAAACTTCCATGAAGCAGCCCTGCAATGGCCTCCACCAGAAATATCTTTCCTACGGTAACTTATTTGTCCTTGATAATGTTAATCCCCAGCTGTCCTGCAGGTTAGTTAAGATGATGAGTATCTTGCCTCCTTTATTAGCCTTAACCCTGAAGGCAAGGACTACACAGGATTCAATCTCGTGCATCATAGGTGCACGATAGATGTTAGTTGATGGCATAACTGACCGTCCTTGTGACTTGAGACACTCATTGCCTTAGCTCTCGGGGTGGGAGGGTGGGGGGGGTCTGGCTTATTGCTTAAAAGAGGTGGTCTCTTCAACAGATGTTTGTTAAATAAATAATCTTTGTCAAATTGTGAAAAAGCACTTTTGTGGTCACACAAATATTTAGGAAGTTGTGATCCGTTTGCTGTCTACACTCTGGATAAAGGAGCAGAGCAGGATTTGCTGGGTGGGGGCTGAACTGGGAGCAGTGAAATCTGAGCGGCTCTGTATTAGTCTTATGACTGCTGTAAAAAATTACCACAAATTAGATGACTTAATCCAAAAGAAATGTATTTTCTCTTGGTTCTAGAGCCCAGAAGTCTGAAATAAAGGTTTCAGCAGAGTTGGTTTCTCCCAGGAGCTCTGTAGGAGAATCTGTTTTGCACCTCTCATCTAGCTCCTGGGCCTTCCAGCAATTCTTGGTGTTCCTTGGCTTATAAATGCATCACTCCAGTCTCTGCCTCTGTCCTCGCGTGACCTTCTTCTTTATGTGTGTCTCTTATGGGGGCACTTGTTACTGGATTTAGGGCTCACCCTAATCTAGTATGATCTCATCTTAAGATGTTTAATTACACCAATAAAGACCCTTTCTCCAAAGATTCTTTTTCTTTTGGAAGGCCTGCCATTCAACACACTGCAAGTTCTGTTGCTGTTCTCCCTCCTCCCAAGAAAGAATTGACAAAAGTGGCTAAAAAGGGAAGACTCTGTCCTCAGATAACAATGTTTCAATAATTTTTTTTTCCTTTATTTATTTTGAGACAGAGTCTCATTCTGTCACCCCGGGTAGAATGCCCTAATATCATAGCTCACAGCAACCTCAAACTCTTGGGTTCCAGCAATCCTCTTGCCTCAGCCTCCCAAGTAGCTGGGACTCAGGTGCCTGCCAATACGCTCAGTAGTTTTTCTATTTTTAGTACAGACAGGCTCTTAATCTTGCTCAGGCTGTTCTGAACTCCTGAGTTCAAGCAATCTACCTGCCTTGGTTTCCCTGAGTGTTAGGATTACAGGCATGAGCCACTGCGTCTGGCCTCAACACTCTTAATGAGGGCAACTAAAAGGCACTAAAATGTGAGAAAAGAATAGAATCATTTTAGAAACAAGTGCATAGCCCCTACTGAGTCTCATCTGTACAAAAACTCTACCATACAACATCTTTTCCACAGAATGATTTTTTTTTTTTTTTGAGAAGAGTCTCACTATGTCTCCTTCAGTAGAGTGCTGTGGTGTCACAGCTCACAGCAACCTCAAACCCTTGGGCTTAAGCGAGTCTCTTGCCTCCGCCTCCCAAGTAGCTGGGACTACAGGCACCTGCCACAATGCCCAGCTATTTTTCAGTTGCAGTTGTCATTGTTTAGTAGGCCTGGGCCGGGCTAGAACCTGCCAGCCTCAATGTATGTGGCTGGTGCCCTAACCACTGAGCTACAGGTGCTGATCCCATAGAATGATTTTTTTTCTTTTCATTTTTTATTGATCCATAAGAATTATACATATTTCTGAGATACGGTGTGATATTTTCATACATGTACACATTGTATACAAATCAAATCAGGGGCTCAGAGCCTATAGCTCAAGTGGCTAAGGTGCCAGTCACATACACCAGAGCTGGTGGGTTCAAATCCAGCCCAGGCCCACCAAACAATGACAACTACAACCAAAAAATAGCCAGGTAGTGGGCACCTGTAGTCCCAGCTACTATGGGAGACTGAGGCAAGAGAATCAATTAAGCCCAACAGTTTGAGGTTGCTGTGAGCTGTAACACGAAGGCACTCTACCCAGTGCGACAGCTTGAGACTTTGTCTCAAAAAAGAAAAATCAAATCAAGTTATTTAACATAGTCATAATATCATTTTTTTTTTTTTTTGTAGAGACAGAGTCTCATTCTATCACCCTCGGTAAAGTGCAGTGGCGTCACACAGCTCACAGCCACCTCCAACTCCTGCGCCTGGGCAATTCTCTTGCCTCAGCCTCCCAAGTAGCTGGGACTACAGGCGCCCGCCACAACACCAAGCTATTTTATTGTTGCAGTTTGGCAGGGGCTGGGTTTGAACCCACCACCCTCAATATATAGGGCTGGCACCCTACCCACTGAGCCATAGATGCTGCCCTCATTTATTATTTCTTTGTGATGAGAACATTCAAAATCTTCTCTTCTAGACATTTTAAAAAATACGATACGGTTAATCATAGTCACCCTGAGAGAAGATACCGGGGAAGGGTGAGTTCTAGGAGAACAGAGGTCTTCTCAAGGAGACCCCAAGGGTATACGCGTAGTGTCCTCTCCATGGCAACTCAGCTTTTAGGAATTTGTAGACTTGACTTCCTGGGACCTGGAAATTTCCACTTCTGTGAAATCTTGTAGTTCTGTGGGTTCTGGAATAGCAGCTCTGACTTGATTCAAACTGAGCAATGAGAAAAGTAGCCATAGATTGGAAAGTTTTTGGCCGGAGATAAAAAGGGAAAGACCAAGCCAGTCGGGTAGTGTGGCCATTTTGAATTCTTCTATGCCATTTGCTCCACTGGCTGAAATAAAGCCCTTCCTCTTATAAACATGGTGTTTGGGTGTTCTTTCTCTCCATTGGGCCTGTCTTCCTGCAACAACCCTACCGTACACTACAACACCAGAACTTAATTCCTCCTATTTAATTGTGACTTTCTACCTGTTGACCAGTTTCTCCCTTTTGCCCCCTCTACAGCCTGTCTCCAGTCTCTGATGATTACTATTCTGTTCTCTCGTCTATCAAATCAACTTCTTTAGTTTTAACATATGAGAGATAGTATGTTATCTGCCTGTCTAAAGCCTAGTTTATTTTACTTAACAAAATGTTTCCCAGGTTCATACGTGTTGCTACAAATGACAGGATTTCATTTTTTTAATACTGAATAGTATTTCATTGTGCATACATGCCACATTTTCTTTTTCTTTTTTTTTTTTTTGAGACAGAGCCTCAAGCTGTCACTCTGGATAGAGTGCTGTGGCATCACAGCTCACAGCAACCTCCAATTCCTGGGCTCAACTGAGTCTCCTGCTTCTGCCTCCCAGGTAGCTGGGACTACAGGCACCAGCCACAACGCCCGGCCATTTTTTGGTTGCAGCTGTCATTGTTGTTTGGCGGGCCCAGGCTGGATTTGAACCCGCCAGCTCAGGTGTACGTGGCTGGCGCCTTAGCCCATTGAGCCACAGGCGCTGAGCCAGATTTTTTTTTTTTTTTTTTTTTTGAGACAGAGCCTCAAGCTTGTCACCCTGGATAGAGTGCTTTGGCATCACAGCTCACAGCAACCTCCAATTCCAGGTCTCAAGCGAGTCTTTTGCCTCTGCCTCCCAAGTAGCTGGGAACACAGGCGCCCGCCACAACGCCTGGCCATTTTTTTTTTTTTTTTTTGGTTGCAGCCGTCATTGTTGTTTGGTGCACTCGGGCTGGATTCGAACCTGCCAGCTCAAGTGTACGTGGCTGGCGCCTTAGCCCGCTGAGCCACAGGCACCCAGCCCATGCCATATTTTCTTTATCCAATCATCCACTGATGGACACTTAGATTGATTCCATATCTTGGCTGTTGTGAATAGTGCTGCAATAAACATAGGAATGCAGATATTTCTTCAAATAGACAAGTATAACCATTTTGCATTTTGGTCATTTTTATTCAACATAGTACTAGAAATCCTAGCCTGAGCATTAGGCAAGAGAAAGAAAGAAAAGGCATCCAAATTGAAAAGTAAGAATTTAAATGGTCCCTTTTTTCAGATGAAATTGTTACTGGAATTTCTTTCTTCAGTAGGTCTTTGATCTCCAGGATTCGAAGAATGAACCCATGGACCACAGATCAGTAGTAAGACAGTGATACAGGGTTTCCCCCACTCAAGGCTGGACAGGGGACCCCAGTTTCCATAGGCTTTCGCAAGTTCATGAAGGGAACACCCTGAGCTTCCAGGACTACATTCATTCCTTTGTCGACGATGAAAATGTGTTTCCATTTGCCAAGTCCTGGCCAGCTGTAAATTCTCAAAACCTAATACCCCTAGTTAAAAAGCCCATGTACTCCTAAATTCTTTCCCCCTGCCAAAAGCTCTGCTGCCTTTTTCTTCTTCTTCTATATTCCTTTCTAATTTCTAAATAGAATCCTGCCTTGCCACTGATCTGTGGTCAGTGGGTTCATTCCTTGAATCCCCAACACCAAGGACCTATGAAGAACAAAATTCCAGTAACAATAGGATTTTATTAGACAGAAAATACAGAATAAGTGAAAAAGCACCAGAGTTTCTGGCAAAGGGGAAAACACAAGTTGGAAGTCTCCACCTGGGTCCTTTGTCTAGGGGTATTTTTTATATTTTGGCCAAGACTTTTCAAAGTTAATTGGTGCATTAACAAATGAATGAATGCAGTTCCTCCTCTGATAGGGCAAAGTTATTAGGTCTTTGCAGTTTTTGTCTCAGGGAAGGGTTTAGGGTGTGTGCTTCTGTACTCAAGGTGGAACTACCCGAAACCTTTCAGGCTGCTTTGTTCATGACCTTGCTAGAGCCCAGAGGGTACAGCCTGGAAAAGGCAACCTATTTGTGCCTAGAGATAGGGGTCTGATTTCTGAGCTCACCTGGACCTAGAGAATGGAACCATCCCTGTCCAGCCCTGAGTGGGGGAATCCTGTATCAACATGATCTTATATATAGAAAATCACAAGGACTCCACTAGATTGTTAAAACGAATAAATTCAAAGAAGTTGCAGGATATTGATGCCGGAATTTCAGGTTCTTGGCCTCGGTGATTTGAAGAATAAACCTGCGGACTGCAGATTAGTGGTAAGACAGAATTTATTTACAGAAAAGAACACAAAAAACACTAAAGCTCCTGATAGACAGAGAGAGACAACTCAAGTGGGGAGAGAAAAGCTCTCTCCCTTTCTCTCCCAGTCTTTCCCCATCTCTCCTCTTAGGCTTTTAGTCTCGGGGTATATATAGGCGCTTGGGTTCCTTGGCCAGGAAATGAATGAACACACTCCCTTCCGCCTGGGCAAGGTGAATGAATGTATCCATGAATGAACACAGTTCCTTCCACCGGGGCAAGGTGAATGAATGTATTAATGAATGGACAGAGTCCATTCATGGAATTGAGGCCTAGGGAATTCACATGTAATTGACCTAGGCATCGGAAATGGAGGTTCCCTCTTTAATCATAAGTGTAAACTGAAGGAGACACCAAGGTGCAGGTGTCTCCTCGGCAGTTGTCCGGCCTTTGTGGCTATTGGAGCCTCCGGTGGAGGGTTGGAGGTCCCCCTCCTTGCCTATCATACAGCCTGCTGGTTCCTCAGCCGCGCTGCTATCGTCCGGACACCACCAAGGTGGAGGCGGCAGGTCCGCCAGCTCCGCTGAGCTGGTCGGGGCGCCAAATGTCCTGCATCAATATGAAATCAAAATACAAAAATCAGCAACATTTCTATATACTAATAGCAAACATGTGAAAAAGAAATCAAGAAAACAATCCTGTTTCCTGTAGCTAAAAAAAAAAATTAAAATGCCTAGGAATAAATTCAACCAAGGAGGTGAAATAACAAATACTGGTATGAATGTGAAGATGGAGAAACTTTTACACACTGTGGGAATGTAAATTAGCATGCAATTATGGACAACAGCATGGAGATTTCTCAAACAAAGCAAAACAAAAACAAAAATAGAACCACCTCTGGGAGTGATGGCTCATGCCTGTAATCCTAGCATTTTGGTTTCCTTAAGCTTTTTTTTTTTTTTTTAAGAGATAAGAGTCTCACTTTATCACCCTCAGTAGAGTGCCATGGCGTCACACAGCTCACAGCAACCTCCAACTCTTGGGCTTAAGCGATTCTCTTGCCTCAGCCTCCGAGTAGCTGGGACAACAGGCGCCCACCACAACGCCTGGATATTTATCCTAGCATTTGGGAAGACCTAGGCAGGAAAATCTCTTGAGACCAGCATTGACAACACAGCAAGGCTTAACTCTACAAAAAAATAACAAATTAGTCAGGTGTGTTGGTGCACACCTGTAGTACCAGCTGAGAGAGGATACCCAGAAAAAGTAAGGTCTAAGAGAACTGAGGTCTTCTCAAGGAGACCCCAAGGATACACCTGCAAGGTCCTGCCCCTGGTGACTCAGCTCTTAGGAATTTGTAGACTTTACTTCCTGGGACCTGGAAACACTTGTTTCTGTTTCTGTAAAAGCACGAGGTTCTGTAAAAGCCAGGGCCAACTTCTCCAGCTTGATTCAAACGGACCAATGAGAAAGATATCCGTGGGCCACAACTTTTTGACTGGGGATAAAAAGGAGAAGACTGAGCAGTCGGGGAGCATGGACATTTTGAATTCTTCTGTGCCATTGATCTGCCGGCTGAAATAAAGCCCTTACTCTTTTTTTTGTTTGTTTGTTTTGTTTTTGTTCGTTTGAGACAGAGCCTCAAGCTGTTGCCCTGGGTAGAGTGTCGTGGCATCACAGCTCACAGCAACCTCCAACTCCTGGGCTCAAATGAGTCTCCTGCCTCCGCCTCCCAAGTAGGTAGGACTACAGGCACCCGCCACAATGCCTGGCTATTTTTTGGTTGCAGCCGTCATTGTTGTTTGGTGGCCCTGGGCTAGATTCCAACCTGCCAGCTCAGGTGTATGGGGCTGGCGCCCCGGCTGCTTGAGCCACAGGCACCAAGCCAGCCCTTCCTCTTTTAAACACTGTGTTTGGGTGTTCTCTCCATTGGCTTTTGCTTTCCTACAACACAGCTACTCGGGAGCCTGAGGCAGGAGGATTGCTTAAGCCCAGGACTTTGAGGCCACTGTATGCTAGCCTTAGTGATAGGGTCCAACAAGAGCCAGCTATCCCAATACTGGATATTTATCTATAGAAGGATATTTTCTATCAAAATTTATTTCATCTCCACAGCTCAACCCCGCAGAAATAAACAGACTATTAGAAAAGTTATCCTCTGCCCAAGCAAAATCCAGCTGATATCACTCCTTTATTTTTATTTGTTTATTTATTTATTTTTGAGAGTTCTGCACTGTCTCCCAGGCTGAAGTGCCATGGCCTCAGCCTAGCTCACAGCAACCTCAAACTCCTGGCTCAAGTGATCCTCTTCCCTCAGCCTGCCTTTAATGGGCTGAGTAGCTGGGCCTACAGGTGCCAACACAATGCCCAGCTAATTTTTTCCATTTTTTTTTTCTTTTGAGACAGAGTCTCAAGCTGTCACCCTGGATAGAGCGCGGTGGCATCACAGCTCACAGCAACCTCCAATTCCTGGGCTCAAGCGAGTCTCTTGCCTCTGCCTCCCAAGTAGCTGGGACTACAGGTGCCCGCCACAACGCCCGGCCATTTTTTGGTTACAGCCGTCATTGTTGTTTGGCGGGCCCGGGCTGGATTCGAACCCGCCAGCTCAGGTGTACGTGACTGGTGCCTTAGCCGGTTGAGCCACAGGCGCCGAGCCCCCTTTGTTTTTTTGTTTGTTTTCTGAGACTGTGTCTCAGTCTGTCACCCTGACTAGAGTGCCATGGGGTCATAGCTTACAGCAGCCTCAAATTCTTGGGCTCAAGCGATCCTCTGTGTCAGCCTCCCAAGTGGGTAGGACTACAGGTGCCAGCCATAATGCCCAACTAGTTTTTTTTATTTTTAATAAAGATGGGGACTTACTGTTGCTCAGGCTTGTCTTGAACTCCTGAGCTCAAGCAATCCATCTGCCTCGGCCTCCCAGAAGGTTGGGATTACAGGCGTGAGCCACCTCACCTGGGTCTATCATCCCTTTGGAGAGGGACAGGGAGGGGATGGGCAGGGAGCATTGCTGGACACCAGTGTGTATGGAGAACTTGTCACTCCCTTATACCGATACCGACATGACGACCACCTTCTAACCCACAGTCTCTGTGGCTACCATGACATCTGGATTCAGTGCCAGGTGTTTATAAGAGTTATCAGTGGAGTTTGAGGCCCATGGAATGTTAAAGCTACTCTTCTTGGAGAAGGAAGCAATTAGTCCATTGTGCAACTGAGTTTGGGCGAGGCTCTTCCTACTGGGACAAGGGGCGGGGGGAATCATACACACATCCCCACCCAGTCACAGCTGGCCCAGTGTGTAAGCAACACAAATGAGGTCTCAGGGACACTCAGACAGTCCCACTTACTGCACTTCACTCCGTCTCTTCTCTCCCAGATGATGACATTGCTTCCTACTTTGCTGACAGAGCTAAAGCCATCAGAAGAAAACCCCCACACCCCCAGCACAGCGAATCTATCTCTTCTGCTAAGTCAAAGTATTTTACCTTTAACAGGCTCCTTGTGATATAATTGACATATAATAAACTACATGCGTTTAAAGTGTACCCTTTGGTAAGTTTCATATAGGCTTACCCCCCTGTGACCTTTAGGGACCCTCCCTCCCTCCCCCCATTCCACCTTTGCCTAAGCTCCCCAGGCCTTCTGTCATGAGAGACGTTTGCTTTTTGTGTGTGTGTGTGTGGTTTTTGGCCAGGGTTTTACCCCTCTGGCATATGGGGCCAGCGCCCTACTCCTTTGAGCCACAGGCACCACCCGAGACCTTTGCATTTTCTAGAACTGGATACACATGAAGTCATATTGTGTGTGTTCTTTTTTGTTTGGCTTCTTTCAGAAGTTACTTTGAGATTCATCCATGAGTTGAATTCATCCGAGTTACTTTGAGATTCATCCATGAGTTGAATTCATCAGAGTTACTTTGAGATTCATCCATGTTGTTTCGTGTATCAGTAGTTCGAGCCTTGGTATTGTTGAGATGTATTCCACGGTACAGACATACTACAATTTTTTATCTGCTCACCTACTGATGGACATTTGGGTGGTTTCCAGTTTGGGGCTATTTCAAAGTGTAAGATTTAAAAGTAAAGTATGCCAAGTGGTTCTGGTTATAGAGGAACAACTCTCATGGGTTCACCCCTCCCACCAATAAAAACAATAAATTCTGCAGCATATTTTAGAAACAACTGCACAGGACAGTAACCAAAGATGAGCAGAACCTGGAACGGTGGCTGTACTTGGAAGAATGGAACGGCCCCCAGTGAACTTTTAAACTG
>CAUYRH010087136.1:0-21682 GCA_963574655.1 Perodicticus potto
TTAAGACATGAAACTATCACAATATTAGAAGAAAGTGCAGGGGAAACTCTTGAAGGAATTGGCTTGGGTGAATATTTTATGAGGAGGACTCCCCAGGCAATTGAAGCAGTATCAAAAATACACTACTGGGCCCTGATCAAACTAATAAGCTTTTGTACAGCCAAGAACATAGTAAGTATAGCAAGCAGAGAGCCCTCAGAATGGGAGAAAATATTTTCAAGTTATACCTCCAACAAAGAGGTAATAACCAAAATCCACAGAGAATCAAACATATTAGCAAGAAAAGAACAAGTGATCCATCCCATCTCAGGATGGGCAAAGGACTTGAAGAGAAACTTCTCTAAAGAAGACTGGCACACGGCCTACAGACACATGAAAAAATGCTCACCATCCTTAATCATCAGAGAAATGCAAATCAGAACTACTTTGAGATATCACCTAACCCCAGTAAGATTAGCCCACATAACAAAATCCCCAAACCAGAGATGTTGGCATGGATGTGGAGTAAAGGGAACACTTCTACACTGGTGGTGGGAATGCACACTAATACATTCCTTTTGGAAGGATGTTTGGAGAGTACTTAGAGATCTAAAAATAGATCTGCCATTGGATCCTATAATTCCTTTACTAGGTATATACCCAGAAGACCAAAAATCACATTATAACAAAGACATCTGTACCAGAATGTTTATTGCAGCCCAATTCTTAATTGCTAAGTCATGGAAGAAGCCCAAGTGCCCATCGACCCATGAATGGATTAATAAGTTGTGGTACATGTATACCATGGAATACTATGCAGCCTTAAAGAAAGATGGAGACTTTACCTCTTTCATGTTTACATGGATGGAGCTGGAACTTAGTCTTCTTAGCAAAGTATCTCAAGAATGGAAGAAAAAGTATCCAATGTACTCAGCCCTACTATGAAGCTAATTTAAAGGTTTCATATGAAGGCTATAACCCAACTATAGAATAAGAATATGGGAAGGGAGGGGAGAGGGGAGGTTGGAGTGGAGGGAGGGTAATTGGTGGGGCCATACCTACGGTGCATCTTAGAAGGATACAGTTGAAACCTACTAAATGCAGAATACAAATGTCTTCATACAATAACTAAGAAAATGCCATGAAGGGTATGCTAATCAGTTTGATGAAAACATTTCAGATTGTATATGAAACCAGCACACTGTACCCCTTGATTGCACTAACGTAAACAGCTATGATTTAATAAAAAAAGAAAAAAAAAAAAGAAATGCAGATTTCCAGGCCCCATCTCGGTCTCACTAAACCAGAAACTCTGGGAATGGAGTCAGTGATCTACAGTTTTTAAGAAGCCCTCTAGGTAATTCTGATACTTACTGATTCAGTTCAAGAACCACTGCTGGACTAAAATAGAAATCGGAGAACTGGGGCAATTATGGAAAAGTTGTTTACTTGGGTTGGTAACCCAGCTAGTTGTTTCAGTGACCTGTTTATTTTTTCTCGTATAGGCATGGGTAGGTGATGTTTCTGTGTCTGATACATTGAACAGAACAACTTAGGCAATGGAATCAAAATAAAAGAATATTTTCATAGTTCAAGCTTCCTTTAAAATTTATACACTGAAAAGGGTCTTCTCTGCCTCTTGGGGAGAGGTCCTGGAAGGCGTCTCTGGGAATTTCTGATACAGCATTCTTGTGGACACTTGGAGGGCAAGTAGATTTCAGCACAGTAGTGATAGCTCCTCTCCAACCCAGCTGGGCATGTTGCGTGCGGGAACCTTGTAGCAGCCTTATCTGTTCTTTCTCACTCATGCCTTTCTTATTCAGCCCTAGCATTTCCTGCTCCAATCTTTACATTCTGGCAACTCCTTCCATAATAATCTCCCCATTACCAATCTCTTTTCCTCTGAGGTGGACCTTTGTGGTAGAATTCAAGTAGTTCTAGGCTGGCTGTTCCTTCCCGACATGGTCTTATACTGGGCCATAGGAGGCCTTCAAACATCTTTATTTATAGTTATGGTATGTTAGACTTAGAGAAATACAACAGCCACTCTCTGGGCTTTGCTGCAAAGAGACTTTTTTAAATTTGATTTTTTATTAAATCGTAACTGTATATGTTTATGAGATACAATGTGATGATTTGATATTCCACGTGGAGTGCTTAAATCAAACTGATCAGACATCAGACTTTGGCAATCTCTGGTCCATGGACTAACTTTGGCCTACTCCCTGTTTTTGTAAATAAAGTTTTATTGGAAAATGGTCACATTCATTATATTATGCATAGTGCCTGCTTACTTTGGCTTTATAATGTGCAAGATACTGTATAGATGGCAAAGCCTAAAATATTTACTCTGATTCTTTGTAGACAAAGTTTGCTAACCCTGCTGTAGATTTCTGGAGGATAGGAGGAAAGGACGAGGAATAGAAATAAAAAGAGAAAATGAGAAGTCAGACCCTGTCCACTTTGCCTCTCACATTTCAGGCATTTATCCAGCTTTGTAGGTGGTCTCCTTAGAGCACTCCTGTCCCTCCCTTTTCCTTTAGGGAAAGGAGGTGGCCATATGGCAGCACCTCTGTTCAAGAAATTTCTGTACAAATTCTCTTGTTACTTTCCAGCACTTGACACCTTTACCTTTTAAATATAAGTGAGGTATCCAAAAATCATAGCTAGTCTCAGCTACCTGTTTTGGAAACATACAATTTGGGGCCAGAACTTCATTTTGGGGTCTGATATTTATTACCTTAGATCTTTGGCCAAAATTTATGATTTACATTCAAAGACAGTTGTGTTAGATAATTAAATAAAACTCAGATGATATATGTGGCTCTTGACTGGGGGGGGCGTCATGAGAAAACTATTGGAGGACTAAATTAAAATCTAGTTGATATTTCCTTGCTTAGATGATAATGAGGGTCAGAGGCTTAATTTAAAGAGATAAGCACAGTTGCTTTCTACGATTGCTTACAGGTGGCTTGCTCAAATAATCCATTTTAGTCACTTCTCCAGTTAACATCAAGTTTCTGATCAAGCTTAAAATACAACATTGCAAATCAAAACATCTACGCATTCCTCTGCCTTCTTCGAAAAGGCTCAAAGTTGATCTCATGCTGGTCAATCCTGAGATGTATCAGAGAAAAATCAGCCTGCTTAATTTTTGACATAGAAACTGACTTGTGACATCTCTTCCAGTTGATTACTTTTTCATTATTTCTACCTTACATTAGCATTGTTGAGTTTACTCTAGAGGAATATCTGTCTTGTGGTATTTTGAAAATGATGGAAACACAGGTTACTGATTTATTGAAAAAAAAAAAAAAGGATTTATCTCCCCTGCCAGTAGAAAACACATGTCTCAGATTCTCCTTGAAATTATGAAAAATAAAAAAAAAATTAACTGAATGTGGTAGACAGAACATGTCACATGAAATCTTCCAGTGTTTTTTAAACCAATAGGGATTCCGTGAGAGGGTCTTAGGTGTGCCGTGAAAAATTTTAAAGATCATTAATTTTCAAAAGAAGTAAAAGCACAATAAGTATATTCTTTTTCTTTAGCTCTTGTTTTTTTTTAATTTTTATTAAATCACTTGAACCCAAGAGTTTGAGGTTGCTGTGAGTTATGATACCACGGCACTCTGCCAAGGGTGACAAAGTGATACTCTGTGTCCAAAAATATACATATATAAATAAAAAATAAATAAAATAAATAAAAGGTTTAGAGTAGTTACACAAATAAACTCCTGATATAAACACTTTTGAATATCATACACACACACACACACAAGCACACACACATAAATTCATCCCAGACGAACACTCTGGTACAGGTTCTTCTGTTTTAACTATGTATTTGTAATATTTTTTTCTCTAAGTATTTTTATTTCTCAAGATTTAAGAAAGTGCTGCAATATAAGCAACCATAATTTTTGTTGTTACAGTTCAGTAATTCCTTGCACTTACATCCTATATATCATAACTTTTAACACTTTGCTGCAAGGGTGAGTTTGGTCCCTGTGATTTAAAATCTCCAAGGTGAATCTCTAAGTAGCAGAGCAGGATGGCAGCATGTTTGCTGATACCGGAATTGGAATGCTAATTTATATTCTCTTGAAGCAAATGTTGACTGAACTACTCTATGATTCTTGGTGCTAGGGGGAATCTAAAGATTAAAGTGATACCATAGTTGTCTGTATTAAGCCTTAGGAACATCCATAACCCAGATGTATTATTTTATCCAGGTTATCTAACATACAAGATAACTCACATAATATTATATTTTGCTGCCGAGTTATCTAGGTCACTGCCATCTTTTGCATTCTCTGAGTTATAAACAGCCTACCATTAACTGGGAATATTTTTCTCCTGGAATTTTGTGTGTGTGTGTGTGTGTTTATGGAATCTAATATTAGTACAGAACAGAATATTACTTTTTTTAAAAAAGGCACTGATTAGGCTTCTCTGACTTTTGGAATTTATTCTTTCTGTTCATCTCTAAATAGAATCAATTTTCCATTAGTGACATGGCCGTGTTTTCCTTTCTCCACTGCTGTACCAATTACAAGTATATTTGTTGAAGTGCAACCATTTGAATAGATAATGAAAATATACAAACATTTTCCTCCTTCTAAAAATCTGGTTAAAATGTTAAAACATATTTTACTGATAGCCAGTCTATTTCACGAAATGCATTCATGACATTCTTCACTCGTCTGCTTGCTAAATCAAATGAGCAAACAGAATTTCATACATAGAAACAAGTTTCTCATGAGTACAGCAAACATTATTATGATATCCTTACATTCCTCTCATTTTCTCATCCTCTGCCCTTCTTCTGGAAGCAAAGCAGTTCTGAAGCTCCCTATGTTTTAGAGGTCAACATGTGAAAAGATCTAAGATTGTATTCTACCTCTGATAGAAGAAAAGGGAAACTAGAGAATTTGGAGTACGAGAACTTCTCCTTTTGAGAACATGTAAATTTGCACTTAAATCTTCAATTCTTTTAGAATTTGCTTTAATCTAGGCTCCCTCAATCAAAAAGTAGATGCAGTTTTGGTCTCGGTGTCTCCTCATTTTTGACATTCTTACTTTCTTCATATAGGGATTGTTTTTGGTGTATGATACAGATTAATCCTTGGTTTACAGTGAGATTTTATCACAGTTCTGTTTCAAGTAGGGAAAGGTAGTCTGTGTCATTCAGTATGGCGTTCTTGTGTGTGTAGTACCTCTTGGACATGGAAAGCGCCTAGGAGGGAAGACGGGAAAGCAATGAAGAGGCTTCCCTAAGAAATGCTCACTCTCACTCAGTTGACTTGCATAGGTACGATGTCCCTATTGGTTTAGAAAAAGGAGGGATCCTTAGCCTCAGGGGGAGGAAAGAGGTGGCCAGCTGGAACTCTCTGGAAACCAATCAGGCAGAATTCCAAAGCACAGAACTTGCAACCGAATCTCAGGCGCAGCTGTAGGAACCCTCACATCACATGGACCCTCATACAACACATCAGCATTTATCTGTGTTAGTAGTGGTCACAGGGTTTTGGGGAGTTAGAGGTGTGGGATGTGAGTAGCATAACACAATATAGAACCTTCTGCATAGGAGGAACCTATAACTCACTTTGAACACTATAAATATTGTTTTAGGAGCTGGTGAATCAGTGATGAACAAGAAAGGTAATGTTTTTACCTAGATAGATCTTTATAGTCTAGAGGAAAGAGACAAACAACAAATAAATATCGAGGAAACATTATATACTTATAAATGCTACAAAGAAAAGAAAACAAGATCATACGATACTAATTGGGTGGCAACTTAAGATTGGATAATCAGAAAAGACTTCTCTAAGGAGGAAGCGTTTGAGCTGAGACTTGGTGGAGATGAAGTCAGTGATATGAAAAGGTGAGAGAAGACCATTTGCAGGTAGAGGAAGCAGTATAAGGACCCTAAACTGTGTACACATATTGGGGAACAGAGAAAAGGCCAGCACAGGGGGCAGAGAGGGTGAAGGGAGAAGTGGTTTGCCAAAGTTTGGATAGGCAGGCGAGGACCATACCAAGAGACCTTGAAGGCCAAGGAAAGGATCAAGAATGGACCCCTTCTTTTAAAGATAAAAAGCTGAAGAAGCTCAAACAAGCAAATTGCCTTGAGCAGAGTGGTCAGTGACAGGTCCCATTGGTGTGCTGACCTCTACATGACGTTCGCAGTCCTGCCGAGGATGGGATTTCTTAAACTTTGACACGGTATGTTGATTTTAATACCCTAATAGCTTGTAGCACCAACCCTATGAAGTTTTTAGCAGAGCTGTTTCTAAAGAATTGGTAGCTGTTGGTTGGTAAAAGAAGCAAGAGCATTCCCAGGGATGGGGTCGTAATGTATCAGCTCCTTAATTTCAAGGGAGGTAGGAATATATGTCTTCATATGGTAGACTGAAACACACCCAGTACCTGTGTGCACAAACACTGATGCCCTGACCAACGTGTGTAAAAACAAGTTAGAATCGTCCCAGTCGTACTTGTGTTCCTGTTAACTCTGACCTAGTCGGTAGCCCCTGGGGAATCTCTGGTCTCCTGAGCCCACTAGGAGAAGCAGGGTATGGGAGCAGGCAGTGTTTCATGGGCACTTTGCAATATTAGCATCACTTTGAGACAACAAAAATGTGTTTTACTTATTTTTTACCATTTCTCCCTGTTTACCATTTACTGACCCGAAGATATTTATTATGGAATAACTTCTATGTAGAACATCTTGCTCAGCATTATAAGTCTAAAGTCCTCCATAAGGTAGAGGCATTAATGCCTAGCCTTTAAATATGCATTTCATGATACAGAAGCAAGACTAATGAGATGATGTGAATTACTCAAGATAACACAGCTGACATGCGATAGAAGAGGGGTGTGTGGAGCTAAGCACCCTGCACACCTGTTCTGGTGTATCAGATATTAGTGGAGTACTCACATCGCAGGTGCTGTTAGGCCCTGAGAGCAGAAGTGAGGCCACAGACACAATGCTATTGTGAGGTTTCCCATCCGTGCTGGATATCTTCCAGCAGCTCAGAGAAAACCCAGAGAAAGGAGCAGGAGGGACGGAGTTTTTCATGTTCCGTTTTCAGAAGAACAGGTCAACAGTGCATAGTCTGACTCCCCTGGTATGTGGGGCGCCCGAGGCTGTTACTCTTCTTCCAACTGCACACTGGCACCATTAACTGTTCCCGGGCTTTACAAGCAACAGTTGGTAATTGATTATCTCATAGTAGCATCTGTGGTTAGAAGATGTTTTTTTGGACTCCTTTGTACCACTCTCTCTCCTTAGGTACCCAGGTTAAACAACAACTATTTCTTCTATCTGAAGACCAATTGCAAGTGGGGCACTTTTATATCATTTGCAGACTAGGTTTTCTGCCCTGTGTCCGGTGAGGTCATTTACCTGATGACAGGTGTGTAGGGAAGAGTATGGCTTAGTGATAAGGAAGACAGTCACTCCTGATATGAGTTCAAGTTCTGACTCCATAAATATTAGCTACAAGTTACTTAATGTTTCTCAACCTCAATTCTTAGGTTTTTATCAGGACTAATAAGAGTACCTACTTCATAAGGTTGCTTTAAGGTGTTCACGAGACAATCTCTCAAGGGGGCTTAGCGCTGCAGTATGACCTAGTTGTTACAGATTTGGGGCATGATTTTGGTGTTCAAATTCTACTAATTGCCCATTTTTCCCTTTTTTTTTTAACAGCGTCTCAAACTGTTGCCCTGGGCATGTGCTATGGCATCACAGCTCTCAGCAACCTCAAACTCTTAGGTTTAAGCGATTCTCTTACCTGAGCCTCCCGAGTAGCTGGGACTACAGGCACCTGCCACAACGCCCGGCTATTTTTTGGTTGTAGTTGTCATTATTATTTGTCAGGGCTGGGCTAGATTCGAACCTGCCAGCTCTGGTATATGTGGCTGGCACCCTAGCTGAGCTATGTGTGTTGAGCCCATTTTTCCCTTTGTTAAGGGAGCTATGTCTCTAAGTATCAGTGAAAAACAAAATATAAAATTCTGATTTTTAAAATTACCTACTGTATTCATTTTCTATTACTGCTATAACAAATTGCCATAAATGTAGTGGTCTAAAGGAAAACAAATTTATTCTCTTACAATCTTGGAAATACAAGTTTGAAATGAGTCTTAAGAGATAAAAGTAAGGTGTCAGCAGTTAGGGCTGCTGGCGTTGGTTGACTTGTGACTCCATCACTCCAACCTCTTCTCTACTTTCCAGTCTTCTTGTTTCCTGCTTGTTGGGGCCCTTGTGATTACACTCCTAGATAACCCGGGGTAATCTCTCCATTGCACGATCCTTAATTTAATCACACCCTCAAAATCCTTTTGCCATGTGTTATTGCTGCCAAATCGTGTCTGTCAAAAAGATATGTTGAAATTCTCACCTCTGGTATCCATGAATGTGACCTTTTTTATAAATAGCATCTTTGCAGATGTGATCAAGTTAAAATGAAGCCCTACTGAGTGTGCCTAATCCAATGAATGGTGTCCTAACAGGACAACGAAAATTTGGGCATAGACACACGGACAGGAGAATGCCACGTGGGGATGCAGAGATGGAAATGACACACAGGGAAAATGCCACGTGACAACAGAGGAAGAGATTGAAGTGATATGTCCCCAAGCCAAGAAAGGCCAAGAATTGTCAGTAACCACAGAAGCCAAGAAAGAGGCTTAGGACAGATTCTCCATCTGAGGCCACCAAGAAGGAGCTACCCTGCCGGCACATTGGGTTTCTGGCCTCCAGAACTGTGAGAGAGTAAATTTTCATTGCTTATGCCAGCAGTTTGTGGTAATTTATAACCGGTATACTATGTAAGAAAATCTTCCCACTTCTTGGAATTAAAACATGGATATCTTTGGCATTGTTTAATCTCCCTGCCACATGGAGCCAATGCTCTGTCTCCTTCTCCCACTGTTTCTTAACGCAGGACTTTTTGGAAAGTGGTACCAAGGCATAAGCTGCAGTGCTGGAAGTGGAAGTAAGCGAGCCTTCCTAAAACTACACCCCCATTCTAAGTTAGTAGAACCACGTTGGGCCTACTTACTCCATCCTGTCCATGTAGGAACAGCTAGAAATAGCGTGAGTGGCAGGCGGCGAGGCCTGAGAGGTAGGCCTTGGGTATCTCTTCAAGCCCCGGGTATTACTACATGAGCTAGGCCTCTGAAAGGGCAGAAAGTAGAACCGTATGTTTTGTTTGTTTAATTTCAGGCTAACGTCAGGGTACATATCATTAGGTACATAAATTGCTTTTATAAGGTTAACGCCTGCATTTTGGTTGCGTCCTTCCCCCAGGAAGTGTACCATGTACCCGTGCAGCGTACCCATTGGGTCGGAATTTACTCAAGCCCTTCCCTTCTATTTGAATTTAATTGAGTTTTTCTCTCATGTGAGCATGTATTTGTTCATCTACTAGTTTCAAATTGGTACTAAGTACATGTGATGCTTATTTTCCGATTCTTGTGATACTTTGGTTAGGAGGATATTATCCAAACCTATCAAAAGTTACAAAATCTTGGTCTTTTTTTTTTTTTTTTTAATAGCTGAATAGTATTCCATGGTCCACATACACCACAAAGTATTAATCCATTCATATGTTGAAAGGCACATGGCTTGTTTCCACCACTTTGTAGTTGTGAATTGTGCTGCTATAAACATACAAGTGCAAATATCCTTATGGTGAAATGTCTTTTCTTCTTTGGGGTAGATCCCTAGTGATGGGATTGCAGGATCAAATGGAAGGTCTGCTTTTAGTTCTTTGAGGACTCTCCATTCTTCTTTTCCTAGAAGCTGAACTAGCCTGTAGTCCCTCTAACAGTGGGAGAGTGTTCCCATCTTTAACACACAGCCCTCTCAAGGACTTCTTAAAAACATAGTCTGGGAATGCCACAGGCTCTGTTCAATCCATTTGATGACAATATCTATTTCTGGGTAAAGAGTATAAGAAGATGGACCAAAAGAGTTTAGAAACTTTCTATATGTAAAGCCCTGACTAATTGGGAGAGAAAAATACACTATTCCCTAGAGTCTAATAAAGAATCATATAGCAGAGAAGGGAGAATTTACCCCTCCCTTATTAGTATCAAACATTCAATAAATAGGAATTAACACATGGTACCAATACTATCATCATCATATTGACAATCATATTCTACCTTTCCCCATACTGTGGACACTTTGATTATCTAGCTAACCTTCATAGTCATTGAATATTTTCCCCCTGTTAATATAGGATATAGGTAGGTGGATGGATGGATAGATATAGATATAGCCTGGTAGATAAATATTCTGAGGATGGAAACTATCCTTCAGCCATAATTTGTACATGATATTTCTTTTCTAATCAGCATCACATGGATACTAAGACCATGACATATCTGAGTTGGCAGATGTTAACATGCTTTGGAAAGTGAAGAACAGAAACATCTAATTATAAAGGAAAATTGAGCAGACAAAGCCAGTAGGCTTTGTCTTTGTTGAGAAGCCAGAACAGGAAATCTGGCATCACGGCATGTTGGGACCATTCTGTTAAAAATCTCACTATGGTGGAGATGTGGCAGGTTTGCTTGGTGGGGGATTTGTGCTAGCTACAAATGTAGGGGGAGCCTTCCTTGTCCCTGGATTACATCTGTCCAGGTAGACACAGATTATTTCACATCTGAGCTACCCTGTCCTTCAGCAGCTGCAGAGCTGGCAGAACGCAGAGTGCTGCTGGGGAATTCAGGCTGTGGCTTCCATTCTGCTGGAACGGGATTAAGACAGTATTATGTGTAGCATTCAGAAGGAAATAGTAGTAACACTTAGTTAATATTTATTGAGTGACTTAGAAAAACAGGCACCCTCTTAAGTACTTTATACATTATTATTTTCATCCAGGGGAGACTAACCTTAAGTTTGCCCAAGATCACAGTCAATACCAAAGCCAGAATTTGAAATTAAGTGCTCTCATTCCAAAGCCTAAGCTTTAAATCATCTTTCTATACTTACCTCTTTAAATTAATAATCCATTTTAAATGAAACACATTAGATTTTGGTACTTCCTAGGTAAAATGTACTATGAAAATTATGGTAAAATCAAGAGAACATCTGGGCATGATTTCGTACACACCACATTTTGTTGGAGATTGGAGTGAATTCAGGACAATGATGATGTTGTGGGTTGAAAAACCTTTTCTGGGACCCAGTGTTGTCGGGCGAGTTACTTTCCTTATGCCTTGATCCCTGCTGTCACAGCGTGCATTCCCTTCCTCTTGTCCTGGCCTCAGTCGAGGTGGAGACCTACCGGTGATTATTACTATAAAATAAGCTTTCATTGTTCTTGAAGACTCTCCTTTAGACCCCTGTCTTAATTTTGTTTCTGTATAACACACGAGAAACCTCATCAGCTAAGGTGGAGACTTAGAGTCTTTGCTTTTTCACATCTCACCAGGAAGCTCTGAACTTACAGCTCCAGGGCTAAGCATCACATCTGCAGGAAACTAGTTCCTTGATGATGCTGATTGGGTTGAGCTTTTGTTGGCAAACAGCTATGTTGTTCATGAAATTGATTGGAATGGCAGAAAGGACCAGTGGGGATCTGCAGCAGAATGACTAGAAAGATTCAAGACAACAGGGCTCTTTGGTCAGGCTGTGAGTCTTGTCTCTCCCAAATAGCTATTTGGAAACCGTTGGTGGTATTAAGCCCCATTGAAAATCCTGGTTCATTTTGAGTTTCCAATGTAGTGGATGAAAAACAAAGCCAAGTTTGACTATTTATAGCTCAAATTTGCTGAACAGTAGAAAAATTATCGATGCACTATTTAATTCTGGTGAAATACTGAGGCTTACATTTCATAATGATATTGTAAGTCCCCTGTGAAGAGGCAAACTGTTTGTATTAGCAAACAATTGACTATCCCAGCCCTTGTGCCCAGCCACCATGGAACTTACTTAATCAGGAAGCACCCTGAGAGTTCCCAAAGCTATTTCAGCCTAATAAAAGGTAGCCCATATCAAGCTCACAGTGTTTTAGTTTGGACAAAGGCTGTTCTAGCCGTAAGCAGTGGCTGAGAGGCAGTGATTTATGTTTTCCCGTCATGAGGCCCAGCTAGTTAGTTCTTCACTGTGTTTTAAATTTATTGTCCCTGAAAAATGTTAGTTTGTTACAATGTACCAAGAAGGGAATAAAACTAGTCCTTAAAGGTCAGAGAGTTATTAATAATTTGAATTGAGAAAAGAATTTAAAAATGAACTCTGTGGCAGAGCATCTTTTAAATGCTTTACCAATGGTTTATTCTAGAAATGTCCATTTATAAGTGACACATTTTCTCTCCTAGTTGTCAAAAGACAAGATTTTCACCTTCTTTATTATCCAGATATACTAGCTATGGTTCATCTCATTTCATAACAACACATACATCATATTGGTGCAACTAATCAAGTGGGCACCTGTTTCACAAAGTCTGGCCAACAATGCTCATTCAGCAGCAACCAATGGTGAGGAAAATATGGTTTGATGGAAGATGGAAGGTTACGGCTACTAGAAACAGGAAGGACATTGCAGCTAAGTCAGTGATATACCAACTAATAAAAGCTTCTCTTAGAATATCCCCCTTACCTACCACCAACCTCTCTATGGAAATAGGGAAGAAAACTCATTGGTCATTTTAAAACTTGTTACTTCCTAGTATTTAGTGCCTGAAATTATCTTATTCTTTGATCTACTTTTAATACAGGGCATAAGGATTGGATTTTTAAGTGGTCTTTAATTGTAGAGCTGGTTTCCTTGGCTCTACAGGTTAAATGAACCAACAGAAAAAAGGCTTTTGGCAAAGCTTGTGAAGGGCACTTGCATAGGCTTCACATGGGAAAATCTGTACCTTTGATAGGAGGGGGCAGGGGAGAGTAGTAGTTGGGTAAAGCACATGTGTAAGGTTATCAGAGTCTCAATAGGTTTCATCCTATTTTTTTCTAATGGTATATATATTTTTTTGTTGTTGTTTTACTATTTCATCAATCAAATTTTAGTTTGAAAATATATAGAATAGGTAAAGTAGAAAATAGTTTCATTTAGGATTACTTAAAAAATTTATCACGTAAGCTTATTAAATTTATGTTTAATATAAAGTAGAAGTTTAGAGGTTTGAGTGAATGGACATTTTTAAGGGAAGGAATTGAGATCCCAGTTATATTTTCTTACCATTGCTGTTCTGCACAAATATCTAGCTGGGATAAAGCACAAAACCAGGAGCAGAAAGTCTGGTATTTAAGTAAGTTTTCTTAATAATCACTAGCTCTGTATATTCATGGCGGGGAGAATCCTCTGTAGGACACCATTGTGGACACTGTTATTTGGTGGAATTTGCAAAGCCAAGCGCCACAGTTGTGGCTTAAGCCCTTATGCTATAGTCAGATTGTTCTCAGGATGAGTTTTCATACAAGCATGTTTATGTATTACTATAAAACCTTAATCTTGTTTCTAGAAAATTCAATTGAAATGAGTCTTTGGCTTATGGGCTACAGTAATGTCTACATTTTTTACCCTGGTTCATATCTGAGTTGTACTGTGATGACTGGGAAAAACAAAGACATTGTACTTTGATGAACAATGCCTTGGAGATGGAGGTACGTCAAGGCACTTTGCCTTCCATGACCTACTGGGCCTTATGAGATGTGGCCCCACCCTGTGGCTACAACTTCATCTTGTATGATTAGACTCTTTGCTAATCTAGGGCACAAGGATAAGATTGTGCCAGCATTCTCATCTCCCACCATTCTCATCTCCCTTCTTTTATTCCAGTGCTCTGAACTTTTTCCCATTTCATGGTCTTTATTGTTCCTCCAGACCATCAAATGGCTTGTATTTTGTTCAACTGTAGGTCTAAAGCTGTCTTTTCACAAAGGCCTTCTCCCTGATCCCTCTATACATCCTCAAGCTCTCATTTCTTGTGTGTTACATTTTGAGACGCATTTACTACATTTATTGCATTAGAGTTGTAAAAGCCTTGAGACAACACTTTTCTATAGGTTAGGGACTCCTTATGTGTTAGGTGTATACAGGCAGCTTCCTTTGAGGAGCCTTTGATATAGTTCTTGGAATGACTGTGCTATTTATCATTCAACAAACATTCTACGAGAATCAGGCACTGTGTTAGGCTTTGGAAATATGGCAATGGTTAAGATCATCTCTGCCCTTGATGTTCTTGTATTCTCAAGGTGAAGACAAACAATTAAATTAGGAAATTTTAATGTAGTGCTGTGGACCATAATGGAAGTGATGTATGACTGCTACAGGCCGGGCATCTAATGCAAATATGGGACCTCAGGGTGATTTCTGTGGTACAGTGACATTTAATATAAGATCAGAAGGACATTATTACTCAAGTGAGGGAGTTCTAGGAAGAGGTACTAACAGCCTCTTCCTAGAAAAGCCTCTGTATGAAAGAATACATGAGGTCAGTAAGTTTTGCAGTTAGAATGGCTAAATCATAAGGTTTAAGCAGGAGATGGCTAAGAAATGTGGGTGAGTTTTGCTGCATAGGCTTTGGCAAAGTGAGGGGAGGCTGTCTTCAGTTGTTTTGTTCTCTGGTTCCTGAAGAAGGACTTGATTAGTGTCGTCTTAGACACAAGGTCCAGAGTGGGATAAATTGTTTGCTTTATCCAGCTGTTAAATTACTTATTCTCCATGACACTAATACATTAAATCTGTTTCTATGGAAGGCAAAGAGAAGATTAGTGCTGCCTTGCTATTTCATTTGACTTTCATGATAATACCCCATACACAATCTTGCATGTAACAGGAATTATTCCAGAGGACTATTTGCATAGAAGGTCTATTATTTTTCTTATGGAATATATAAAATGGCACTAGATAATACAGTGGATTTTCAAACTTTGCTAATTCTCGATAACAACCTCATGTGTGTTCCAATGTTGAAATTATTTTGCTATTCATTCTGGGCTTATTCATTACTTCTGCGACAGTTGGTCTTTATCCTGCTTAATCTGATATGTTAAGTTTCCCAGGTTGTCAGCCTGCGTTGTCGTGGCACTGGAGCTTGGCTACTAGGCAGAATACTGTTGGGAAAATAGCATTTAAGATTTTTTTCCCCCTAAAGCTTTGATTATGCCTGTGAACACAGACAAGTTTTCTTGTGCTAATTTGTAATATCCTTATAACTTGAAACTTTGTTCTTAAGACATCTAATTGCATCTCTGTTATGGGCTGAGTATATGGGGTCTATACCCTCCTAAATCATATGTTGAAGCATTAAGTACCTCAAAATGTGACTATACTTAGTGATAGTGCCTTTAAAAGAATCATTAAGTTAAGATATATAGAAGAAAAAACTAATACATTGGTGAAAGGAATCAAAGAGGACACTAAATAAGGAAAGATATTTCATGCTCTTGGATTAATATTTTTAAAATGATATTACAACTCAAGGCAACTTACTGATTCATCATAATCCTTGTCAAAATACCAATAGCATTCTTCAAAGAATTAGACAAAAAAAATCTTAAAATGTATATGGAACCACAAAAGACCCTAAATAGCTGAAGCAGTCCTGAGTAAAAACAACAAGGATGAAAACATCACACTACCTGACTTCAAAATATAGTACGAAGCTATATTAAGCAAATCAGCATGGCATAAGAAGAGACACATTGAATAGCAGAATAGAATAAAGAACTCAGATATAAATCCAAGCATGTACAGCCAACTGTTATTTGAAAAGGCACCAAGAATATGCAATGGGAAAAGGACAGTGTCTTCAATAAAAATGGTACTGATAAAACTGGATAACTTTATGTAGAAGAATATTGGACCTCTATCTGTCCGCATATACAAAAACCAGCTCAAAATAGTTTAAAGACTTAAATGTAAGAGGTGAAACTATGACGCTATTGGATGAAAACATAGGAGAAACACATTATGATATTGGTCTGGCCAAGATTTTTTGGATAAGACCTTAAAAGCATATATAACAAAGCATCAAGTTAAGAAGCTTCTGCACAGCAAAAGAAACAATCAACAAAGTGAAGAGACCACCCAAGGAATGGGAGAAAATATTTACAAACTACCCATCTATAAGGGCTTAATAAGCAGAATATGTAAGGAGCTTAAATAACTCAATAAAAAAGTAAATAATCTAATTTAAAAATGTGTAAAAAATCAGAATAGACATTTTTCACAATAAGACATACAAATTGCTAACACATATGTGAAAAAATACCCAACATCCTAATCATCTGAGAAATGCAGATTAAAACCACAATGACCCCTCACCACAGTTTAAATGGCTTTTGTAAAAATAGGGACTAATGCATGCTGGCAAGGATACAGAGAAAGGAAAACCCTCCTACACTGTTGGAGGGAATGTAAATTAGTATGGCTACTATGGAAGACTAAAAACAGAATTACCATCTGATCCCACATTTCCACTACTGGGTATATATCTGATAGGAAAAAAAAATCAATATATTGAAGAGATATCTGCAGTCTCATGTTTATTGTAGTACTATTCACAATAGCCAAAATATGAAAACTAAGTGCCCATCAATGAATGTATAATGAAAATGTGGTATTTATACAAAACAGAATGTTATTCAACCATAAATAAGAGTAAAATTCTATCATTTGCAGCAATATATATAAAATTGGAGTTCATTAGGTTAAGTGAAATATACCAAACACAGAAAAACATGTATTTTATGTTCTTACTCATATTTGAAACCTAAAAAAGTGGATCTCTTGAAGCTAGAAAGTAGATTGGTAGTTATTAGAGGCTAGGAAGGGGCAAGGTTGAAGGGGGGATAAAGAGAGGTTTACTAAGTGATACAAATACAGAGTTTGAGGATAGAAGAAATAAGAGCTACTGTTTAATAGACCAGTAGGTTGACTACAGTTTACAATACTCTATTGCATATTATAAAAGAGTTAGAAGAAAATAATTAGAATGTTTCTAGCATAAAGAAAAGATAAATATTTAAGGTGATGGATATTCTAATATACTGATTTGATCTTCACAAATATATGAATGTATTAAATTATCACACATACCCTGAAAACATGTATATGTTATGGATCAAGAAAAGTAATATTAATTTTTTTTTAAAAAGTAATTAAGTTTAAATGGGGTCATTATGGTCGACCTGAATCCAATATGACTGGAGTTCTTAATAAGAGGAGATTAGGACCCAGGCATGGACAGGGGAGAAGATAGCCATCCACAACCAAACAGAGCAGGTTTCAGAAGAAATAACCTCGCTGACATCTTGATCTTGGACTTTAGCCTGAATAACCATGAGAAAGGTAATTTATGTTGGTTAAGCCACCCACCCCTTAGGACTTTGTTATGGATAGAAACCCTACCAAATTAATACAGGCTAATAATGTTTCAAATGCATAAATTGAAGATTGAAAAAAATTGTTAATTTCATTAATTTATGAACTAGCCAAGTATACCTTTTGTTGATTTATATGTGTGTGTGTGTGTGTGTGTGTGTGTGTATTCCCTGCCCCCAGGAATGCATTAACAGAGTTTTCTGTTGAGAATATTATCAGCTTTACTCTGAAAGGCCAAAGTGGGAGGATCTCTTTAGCTGAAGAGGATCTCAGCCTCAGCAAGAGTGAGACCCTGTCTCTACTAAAAATAGAAAAATTAGCCAGGTGTTGTGGGGGATGCCTGTAGCCCCCAGCTACCTGGGAGACTGAAGGAGGAGGACTGCTTGAGCCCAGGATTTGAGGTTGCTGTAAGCTAAGCTAACTACATGGCACTCTACCTTGGTGCCATGAGGTGCCATTACTCAAAAAAAAAAGAATATTATCAGCCTTCCCTGACAAGTCTATATGACTGACTTGAAGGGACAGGAAATCAGGGAATATAAAAAGGATTAAAACAAACAGGATCAATTAGTTATCTGGAAGTGTGGTATTTATTATGACATCAGTCAGATATAATTTCTTCAGGGCATGCTCAAGATAGGGGACTATTGTGAGCTTAATCTGTACCACTCTGGAATGAATATAAAGTTTATAATTTACACAAGGTGTAAATACTCTCTTCTGAATGGATAAGTCATCAGAGATTTAACTGATTAGTAATGTAGAATGAGCATTATCTCTTCTATGCAGCTGTAAAATACCTAAGTCTGGGTAATTTATAAAGAATAAAGGTTTATTCAGTTCATGGTTCTGCAGACTGTACAAAAAGCATTTGCTTCTGGTGAGGGCATAGTGGAGCTTCCAATCAAGGTGGAAAGTAAAGTGGGCACAGGTGTGTCGTAAGGCGAGCGAAGGAGGCTCTTTTAAACAACCAGCTCTGGTGGGAACTACTAAAGCGAGATCTCACTCATTATCTTGGGAGGTCGCAAAACGATTTGTGAGGGATCTGCCTCATGACCCAAACACCTCCCGCCAGGCTGCACATTCAACACTGGGGATTGCAATAGGAGATTTGGAGGGGCCAAACATCTATCCATACCAAGCATCAATCTAAGAATCTGGAGATCCAGGTCCTAGTGTGACGTCTGACACTAGTCTCGGGCACCCTACTTTCTCTCTGTGGATCTCAGGTCCTCACCTGTGGGGCTGAAGGAATTAGATTGGTCTAGATGACCTAATGGGTCCATTGTATCCTTAAAATTCAGTGTAAGAAAGTGTCCCCAGCAGGTAAATATGCTTGAGAAACATTTTGCATCTATAAGATTTTTAGTAGGCTTTGAAACAATTTATCGAGTGACAAGTTATAGAAATCAATATTTAGAAAAACTTAACTCTGCTTCCAAACTTTCAAGGTTTTGGCAGAGGCATAATAAACTGTCATTTCTTCAGTGCCCCTCTAGTTATTTCATTTATATTTTTCTCTCCATGGGTTGACATTGTATAGTATTGTAAAATAAATCTAGATTCTGATTGATAGTATAAAAAATGCTACATACCCTCAGAACCTAAACAAGTTGTCATGGTAACTGATGACATTTCTATCCCACAGAGTGTTCCAGCAGTACATGGCCTGTGTGTCTCTGCAAAGAGTTTCATGTTATATTTGCAGTGGGGATGTAGGGATCAGTAATGGTATGAAAATGGGAAGTCACCTAACTTGAATCTTCACTTTGTGAACTGGCCTTGGGCAGGGAGAATGTCTTCCTAATCATTGAATCCCTAGGGCTTATAATAAAGTAGGTAGTTCACGTATGATTTTTGCATAAACGAATGAATAAATATCAGAATTTCTTTCTGCTACATGTCCTCTAGGGTAAGAGATTAGCCACAGTAGCTTTGGCAAAGTTCATTACAGAACCGTAGATATTTGTTATTTTTGCTGACCAGCATCTATTCACACCTCAATTTTCTTCTGAGATATTCACTCCCCTCTATGTTTGTCAGCAGGTTTTGAAGTCACTCTTCACACCCCCATAGCAAAAAATGAGCATATGACTGGGCCTGGCTAATGAAAGCCTTGTATTCCTGTGGCCACAGTAATTGGTTCAGGGATATGAACCAGGTACTCTGCGTCACACTGCTGATAGACAGAGGCACATATTCCATAGTGAAACGTACATATAAACAATGGTTAGACTGAAGCTGTTGGCAACTGTATTAACACATTATATGTGGCTATAACAGAATCCCTGACACTGAATAGCTCATAAAGAAGAGAAACTTACTTTCTCATAGTTTTGGAGCCTGGGAAGTCCAGAATCTAGTGTTGGTATCTGGTAAGAGCTTTCTTGGTGTGTCTTCCTATGGCAGCAGATGAGAGGGTGAGAAAGACAGTGAGAGGGGGCTGAACGCACCCTTTCGTAAGGAACCCACACTTGTGATAAGAAACCTACTCCAGTGATAAAGGCACAAATCCACTAATGAGGGTGATGCCCCTATATACCAAGCCCCACTCATTCTGCCACATTAGGGCTTAATGCTGCCACACTGGGATCACGTTTCCAACATATGCTTTGTGGTTGACACCTTAAAACCACGGCAGCAACCATTATCATCCATGGAGCCCAAGGGTGAGGTCACTGTGGAGAAGAGCAGAGCCAAGGGATGGGAAGGGACTAGGACCTGATGGCATTGTTTAAGTGACTCTTGAAGCTAAAACTTCTTTCAGACTTAGCATTTTCATGAGCCAAGCCTTGAAGAATTGTGGAAAGAATCCTGGTGCATGTGAAAACTCTTTTGACTATTTGATTTTGAGGAAGTCCATCTCTGAAGAATAGGGCCACTTACCTTTGACCTTCTGATTTTCCATGGTTATTAAGAAGATCAAGCTTGAAAACATAGGTTTGAAATGTTTTATAAAATATAAAACTCCTCTACTGCTGCTTTCTACTATGATTTTGACAGCAGGTACTGCAAGCGATACTGAAGGACAGTGTTTAAACTGGAAGCTGCTAATCCCAAGACACCTAAAAAAAAATCTGTTATTTCTTGCCTCCATCCGAAGGAAAACCACCTGCTGCACAGTAATTGGGTGTGAAGAGAAAAGACATTAAATGTTTTAGAAATGTTCTGACTATACAGATGTTCTTATAACACAGATTAAGTGAAAGGGTTTTATTACTATTATGTGTCACTTATTGACCACATTTTCTATGTTATCCTTTTAATCCTCCCAAGTCTACGAAGGTGACACGATTATGTCACCTTCCTCTTGTACAGAAGGAACTAAGAGTAAGGACCCTGAATAACATCCTTAGTGTTGTCCAGATAGTAAATAGCAGTAGCAAAACAACCTAGGTCCACCTATCTCCAAAATATTCCGTTTTTTTCTTAATTCAAATGTTTCAAAGAAAAATTTAGCTATAGGAATGCCTTCATTATTGAGTTGAATTGTTATGCTAAAATGAGTAGTTATGGCTGAATTGTAAGATAGAAAATGCAGAGAGTCCTAGCCCACAGTCAGTCTGGGCTCTTCCCAAACTTGAACAAGTTGTATCATCTCATTCTAAGACTGAAGTTCACAGGGGAAGGTTATGAAAGTTGAATGAGGCATAGTTCTTTGAAGAACAGAGAAGCGTTAGCCAAACAGAGGGGTTTTTCTTACAGGTATTATCAGTTCAAGTCATTGATTCTCTACTGAGGAATTGAGTTGGCTTTGAATTTTATAGATGAAAAGGCACTTTTACTTTTTTAAAAGAATTGAGGTGAAATTCATGTAACATAAAATTAACTATTTTAAAGCAGACGATTCAGTCATAGTTCTGTACAACCACTACCTCTATCAATTTCCAAAACTTTTCTGTCGTTCCAAAGTAAAACTTGTTCCCCAGGAAGCAGATCCTCCCCATTTCCTCCTCCAACCTGTCCCTGAAAACCACCAATCTGCGTTTTGTCTTTGTGGATTTATTTATTTTGAATATTTTCCATAAATGGGGTCATACTACATGTGACCTTCTGTGTGTGGCTTTTTTTTTTTATTATTTTTTATCATACTATTTATTTTTACCAATGTTCTGGGATATTGTTTACTTTCTACATCTAAATCTATACACAAAAACAGGTTTTGCTATTCACTACTTGTACTAGTTACTGATATACTGAATGTAATGCAATGTTTGGGGGTAAAAAGCTTTTTAAATGCCCCCCCAAAAATCTGCTGTGTGTGGAGGGGGAGTGGGGGTTAGACACAACTATAGGTCCCAAATGAACTGATATTATTCTCTTCATTCCTTTGGTTTAAAGCTATT
>CAUYRH010087140.1:0-10091 GCA_963574655.1 Perodicticus potto
TTTTAATGCAATTCCTATTAAAGCTCCAATGTCATATTTTGAAGATCTTGAAAAAATAATACTTTGTTTTATATGGAATCAGAAAAAACCTCGAATAGCCAAGACATTACTCAGAAATAAAAACAAAGCAGGAGGAATCACGCTACCAGATCTGAGACTCTACTATAAATCGATAGTGATCAAAACAGCATGGTACTGGCACAAAAACAGAGAGGTAGATGTTTGGAACAGAATAGAGAACAAAGAGATGAATCCAGCTACTTACCATTACTTGATCTTTGACAAGCCAACTAAAAACAGTCAGTGGGGAAAGGACTCTCTATTTAACAAATGGTGCTGGGTGAACTGGCTGGTGACCTGTAAGAGGCTGAAACTGAACCCACACCTCTCACCATTAACTAAGATGGACTCTCACTGGATTAAAGACTTAAAACATTAAGACATGAAACTATAAAAATTCTAGAAGAAAGTACAGGGAAAACTCTTGAAGGAATTGGCTTGGGTGAATATTTTATGAGGAGAACTCCCCAGGCAATTGAAGCAGTATCAAAGATACACTACTGGGACCTGATCAAATTAAAAAGCTTCTGTACAGCCAAGAATATAGTAAGTTTAGCAAGCAGACACCCCCAGAATGGGAGAAAATATTTGCAGGTTATGCCTCCAACAAAGGTTTAATAACCAGAATCCACAGAGAACTCAAACATATTAGCAAGAAAAGAACAAGTGATCCCATCTCAGGATGGGCAAAAGACTTGAAGAGGGACTTCTCTAAAGAAGACAGGTGCATGACCTATGGACACATGAAAAAAATGCTCACCATCCTTAATCATCAGAGAAAGGCAAATCAAAACTACTTTGAGATATCACCTAACTCCAGTAAGATTAGCCCACATAACAAAATCCCAAAACCAGAGATGTTGGCGTGGATGTGGAGAAAAGGGAACACTCCTCACTGCTGGTGGGAATGCACACTAATACATTCCTTTTGGAAGGATGTTTGAAGAGTACTTAGAGATCTAAAAATTGACCTGCCATTTGATCCTATAATTCGTTTACTAGGTATATACCCAGAAGACCAAAAATCACATTACAACAAAGACATCTGTACCAGAATGTTCATTGCAGGCCAATTCATAATTGCTAAGTCATGGAAGAAACCTAAGTGCCCATCAATCCATGAATGGATTAATAAATTGTGGTACATATATACCATGGAATATTACACAGCCTTAAAGAAAGATGGAGACTTTACCTCTTTCATGTTTACATGGATGGACCTGGAGCATATTCTTAGCAAAGTATCTCAAGAATGGAAGAAAAAGTATCCAATGTACTCAACCCTACTATGAAGCTAATTTCTAGCTGTCGTATGAATGGTATAACCCAACTATAACACAAGAATATAGGGAAAGGGGCAAGGGTAGGGAGGGGAGAGGGGAGATTGGGGTGGGGGGAATAATTGGTGGGGCCACACCTACGATGCATCTAAGAAGGATACAGGCAAACCCTGCTAAATGCAGAACACAAATGTCTTCATATAATAACGGAGAAATTGCCAGTAAGGCTATGTTAACCAGTTTGATGAAAATAGTTAAGATTATATATGAAACCAGCACATTGTACCTCTTGATTGCACTGTTGTACACAGCTATGATTTAATGATAAAGATAATTAAAAAAATAAAGTAAAATAAAAGAAGAATGGAAGAAAAAGTATCCAATGTACTCAGCCCTACTATGAAACTAATTTATACCTGTCGTATGAAGGGTATAACCCAACTATAACACAAGAATATGGGGAAAAGGGCAAGGGTAGGGAGTTGAGTGGGGAGGTTGGGGTGGAGGGAGGGTAATCGGTGGGGTCACACCTACGGTACATCTTAGAAGGGTACAGGCGAACCTTTCTAAATGCAGAATATACATGTCTTCATATAATAACTGAGAAAATGCCAGGAAGGCTATGTTAATCAGTTTGATGAAAATAGTCAAGATTGTATATGAAACCAGCACATTGTACCCCTTGATTGCAGTATTGTACACAGCTATGATTTAATAATAAAGACAATTTTAAAAAATCACTTCAGGAAAAAATAAAAAATAAAAAAATCAATTGTGGTACAAGTATACCATGGAATATTATGCAGCCTTAAAGAAAGATGGAGACTTTACATCTTTCATGTTTACATGGATGGAGCTGGAACATATTCTTCTTAGCAAAGTATCACAGAAATGGAAGAAAAAGTATCCAATGTACTCAGCCCTATATGAAGCTAATTTATAGGTTTCATATGAAGGCTATAACCCAACTATAGCACAAGAATATGGGGAAATGGGCAAGGGAGGGGAGGGGAGAGGTTGGGGTGGACCGAGGGTAATTGGTAGGGGCACACCTATGGTGTATCTTAGAAGGGTACAGGCGAAACTTACTAAATGCAGAATACAAATGTCTTCATACAATAACTAAGAAAATGCATGAAGGCTATGTTAAACAGTTTGATGAAAACATTTCAGATTGTTTATGAAACCAGCACATTGTACCCCTTGATTACACTAATGTACGCAGCTATGATTTAATAAAAAATAAATAAAATAAATAATAATAATTAAAAACAAACACAAAAATTGAAGGATAAGATATAATATAGTTCTTTGGCTAATTTAGGGGTAGTTATGTATCAACAACGTAATGTCAAAATTGCTTCTAGCCATTCTGGATGGACTTCATCTATAACACTTCAACACCATAATTCTCCTTACATTCACCATTGACACAGAGAACCCTGAACACAGCCTCAGCAACCTCATGATTATGAAGGTGCCTATTCATTTTTCTTAAGACTTTGTAATACATCTTTTTAAATATTTTTTTACAAGGTAAAATAAAAGTGGACAATATAAAACACTGGGTATTTTGCATTGTATTTTAGAAACTAATGCATCAATATCTGGTTCCATAGAAGTGGTTTCAAATTCTCAGTGAATTCCCAAGGTGCTCATCAGATATTTCGGTTCTAATTTGACTCTTACCATTCTTCGTTCCTTCGTTCTTAAAAACAGTTGCTCGTATGTGTAGGTGCTGCCAAAAGCAGTTACATGAATAAGGTGCGATTGTGAAGCGAGGGATGTTTGTCTCGGGGAGATCACATGATCAAGTTTTTCTTTAAGTTGAATGTCAGATTGTATCTCTACGCATTTCATTTGAAAATTGGCAGGTAATACATTTATGTGAACTGAAAATGAAATTGCAAAGGCACCAAAATACTGATTATTCTCCCAGAAATCCTGATCTGTTTTCCAATTCTTGTATCAAATCAAAAAACAAGGCTGCATATTTTTCGTGATTCACAGGATTATATTTTGCCAGTGATTTGAACTGCATAGAATTATTTGCCTTAATTAGAGCTTACCATACTTTCATTTGGAATGCTGTTAAGGTTTGAAACATTGTGTTGATAATGTGGTTTTTACCTTGAAGATGCGTGTTTAACTCATTTAATTGAGTGGTTAAGTCCACTAAAAGTGCTTAATCTGTAAGCTAGCTTTCATATTCAAGTTCTAGCAAAAATTTGGTTTTTAATACCATAAATGACTTGATAACACATTGCAAATCATAAAATCTTTTCAAATATGGCCTGGACCTAACCATCTTACTTCTGAAAAGTCAATGATGTTACCATAGTCAGCATCAGCACTTTTAAGGAATTCCTGGAATTGTCAATGATTCAATCCCTTGGCCCTCATGCAATTTACAGATAAATGTATAAATAATGTAGTGTACCTGAATGATGGAATATTATTCAGCCACAAATGGAATAAAGTGCCAATGTATGCCACAACATCCTTGGAAATATATCAATTGACAAATCCAGACACTGAATGCATAGTTTATGATTACATTCCTATGAAATGTTTACAATAGCAAATTCATAGAGACTGAAATAGATTAGTTATTTATAGGTACTGAATTGAGGCAGAAATGAGAAGTAGCTACAAACGGATCGAGGTTTAATTTGAGGGTGGTAAAAATAATCTGGAATTACACACTGGTAATTTTCAGAGCTGCTTGAAGGAAACAGCCAGGACGCGGATTGAGAGTACAAGCTGTGGCTCGGTGCCTGTGGCTCAGTGGGCTAAGGCGCCAGCCACGTACACCTGAGCTGGCAGGTTTGAATCCAGCCTGGACCCGCCAAACAACAATGACGGCTGCAACCACAAAAATGGCCGGGCGTTGTGGCAGGCGCTTGTAGTCCCAGCTACTTGGGAGGCGGAGACAAGAGACTCGCTTGAGCCCAGGAATTGGAGGTTGCTGTGAGCTGTGATGCCACGGCACTCTATCCAGGGTGACACCTTGAGGCTCTGTCTCAAAAAAAAAAAAAAAAGAGAGACAGAGAGTACAAGCTGCAAGAGGTGAGGCTCACCAGAGGTGAAGGAGCAGCCCAAACAACTTTTGCAGTGTCTGTTTATTGAGGGGATACACAACAGGTGTGAAGAGTGCTAAGTAATGACATGCAGGAACTACGTGCTCAAGGACCACAAACAAAGGACATTACAAGCTCTTTCTCCACAACTCCCACAATAAAGTATCGTATAACGTTTAAGGTTTAATACCTGCTTGCTATCAAGTGACCGATCTTATCTTATTCTGAAACACTGAGTTACTTGGGGGCTTGCCTCCAAGTTACAAGATCTCTCTAGGCTTGCTGGGAGAACGTCTAGCTCTCAGCATTTCCTTTGATGTGTTAAGAACTGGTGACTGTCCTTGCAAGCATGAAGTTCATTCCACCACAGGTAATAGTTGCACAACTTTGTAAATATACTAAAAATAACTGTGTGCACACTCTAAAAACATAAGACAATTATTAAATGATAATGGTGACCTAATGGTGACTGTCAGATCATAGTCATGGAACATAGATGATGCATGCAATAAATGATGTGGATAAAATAAGATAATGAATGAGGAACTAAAGCTGGAAATCTATCTTGCACACTTCATAAAGATAAATTCAAAATGGCTCATGGATTTAAATTCAAAATTAAACTTTAAAGTCATAAAAAGGGAAGGGGAGGAGGGAGAGAGGAGAGGGGAGGAGGGGGAAGATTGGTGTGCTGCCACCTAATGAGCACAACATAAGGGTATATGGCACACTTTCTGGGTGCAGGACACACAACAACAGGGATTTTACCTAACAAATGCAAACATTGCAACTTTTATAGGCCAACAGACCCCCAAAAGACCCAAGTCTTTCTCAGCCTTGGTCCCCAGCATACCCCCTACCCCCGTTTAATTCTGAGAATAGTTTTCAGACAAGGAAGTTCTCTGAGTTCCCTGACTCCCTAGCCACAGCTAAACAATGGTGAAAACTTACTCAAGCAGAGTTTCCCAGGCTACTGAGTTTCCCAAGCTGTCCCCTTGCCAACTGCCATGCTGTATCCCCCAACTGTAACCCCACCCTGAGCTAATCACCACGTTCCAATTCTGTACAAGCCTGCCTGCCACATCAGCACAAAACAGTATAAAAATCAGACTGCACTGCACTTCAGGGCTGCCTGCCCTTTAGGACAGCAGTCCCCTGCACAGGTATAATAAATCACCTTCTGATTTATGCTGAAAGTGGGGTCTGAGTTTTTCTTATGGGTGGCGATGAGTACAACACAACCTAATCGTTTGCACCCTCACATTAATCTGAAATTTAAAAAGTAAATAAAATATAAATCAATTTTGATCTATCAGAAAAAGACAATAAAACAATGGTGAATATTTTAAAATCTTTGGAATAAAGATAGCATTCTTAAATATTACATAAAATAAAAAATAAAATTTTGATGAATCAAGTTCTGCATGGCAAAATACACTGCAAGCAAAGTAAAATAGTATCAAGAAATACATATTAGCAACTCTTCTGAGTAAGGTGCTTGGCTCAAAACATTAATTTAAAAACAATAGTACATACTAAGAAGGGAAGATAAACAGATAATTCGTGGAAAAAGAAATGATAATGGTCCCAAACATATCCAAAGATGCTCAACTTGACCCACAGAAGAAATAAAAATGCTAAAATGCATTAACTTTGTCGATCATAACAACAAAACCAAAAATTTCTTAACATAGTGTTAAAGAGAATTTGGAGAAATAGTGGTTCTAGGTTTTTTAGAAGTGATAAAAATCAAAGATCAGTGAGGCAATGTCTATTAAAATTTACAGTGCTCATACCACTTGATGTGGAGATACCGCTCCTAAAAATCTCTTAATCCTAGAGTTATACTCACAATTATGAATACTTTTGTTTATCATAACATTGTTCATATTAGCAAAATATTAGAAACAATCTAACTGTCTCCCACTGGTGAAAAGAGTCTGAAGGGATGCTGCTGCTTAATAAAAGATAATGCAACCACTTAAAAGAGAGCAGATTCTCTTTCCACATTCAGATCATCCACAAATATGAAAATAAATGAAAGCTAAAAAATGTAAAAAATATATTGTGGTTTGTGTGGGGGAGTGAGATAGTAATTGGTAGGCAGTGCTTAATTGAGTCAGGAAGCCTCAAAACAAAATCTCAAACCACTATAATGAAAACAAAACACTAGTCAGGAGGTTTCAAACTATCCTGATCAAAATAGGATGGGGATGGGACAAGTTCCAACTGGTCATAACCAAGATTGAGGACAGATCACACTACTTGTTAACCTTATAACTTCTTTATACCCTCATTGCCATAAACGTTTCAAAGGACACTTCTCACGCCCATTATGGACCTGATGCCATGACACTGCCAGTTTGACCGTATTTGGCCAAAAGAGGAGTGTCACCATAATTCTAGAAAAACACAGTCTATTCTCAAGAAATAGCAAGAATATTCCTCCTCTTCTTTCACTTGTACTCAAACCGTTGCTTAAATAGTGAGGCTAAAGGAAGCACGGGGGCTTGTTGTCCTTCACAAAGAAAATGAGCCACTGTTCTGTGAAGATTTTCTGTACTTTCCAAATAAAATTCACTGTGCGAAGCCAAGGATGCCACTTGGACTTCACATGATTTTCAGCATTGGATGTTACTTTCCTGTGTCAGAAGGAATAAAGAATATAAATACAATATATTTGGAAATGCAGTGCAAGGCTAAGATCTGGGAGAGGAATAAGCACTTGTAGCCGTGGTGATCTCCAGGGTGAGGAACTGGAGAGTGGGAATCAACAGGTGCAAGGCAACTATGTGGCTTTTACTCTATGCAGTTTTGTAGTTCTGAAATTTTGACCATATGACTGGTTTGTTATTCACCCAAAAAGAAATTGGAAAGTAGGGAGGAAGGAATGAAGATAGGCGAGGGAGGCAGGAAAGGAGAAAGGGAGGAAGGAACAGAGGAAGGGATAAAAAGGAAGGAAGAGAGGGAGGGAAGAATTTGTCAATAGTAGGGAAATTCTCTAAAACAAAGCAGTAAGTCCTCAATGGCAATGATGTAAAAATAAATTTTGTTCCCTCTGGAAATCATAAGTTTTCCTCAGCAGAGAATACCCTAATGAATGTTGTTTTTCTAATTCCATCTCAGCCCCTGAGACTGTAGATCTCAAAGAAGTGCATATTAATCCCTTAGGACCCAGCTATACATAAACTCCCTGATTAGAAAGAAGGAGCCACTGAGAGGGACCTTGGTGGGCAATCACCATGCACTAGTTACAGAAATAATCTAGATGCAACTCCCATATAAGGAAAACAGAGCAAATTCAGTTTTCGCAGTCAACTGTGTATCATCGCAGCATGTGGCAAAGCAGAGGGTGAGAGCCGAATACCTAGCATGTTTTACCCCAGGACCAGGAGAAGTCACATCATCCCTGGTGACATAACGAAAAAGGATTGAGGTATTTGAATTGGAGTGAGTGTTGCCTGGGAAAGGATGTGAATAAAAAGTAGTGGAATAGATTAATCAATTAATGTTATTATATTCATATGTGTTACTATGAATCTTAGTATATACAGCTGTTCATATACAGCTCTGTACATATCCTTCGGTAAGCACCCATTTAATGCCTATCTCTGGGCCGTTCTGCTTCTTCCATTTTTGCTTCCTCTTCTCATTGTTTTTCTTTATTTTCTCCTTTTTGTTTTGAAATATCTACAGACACAGGAAGTTGCACAGCTTGTACAAAGAAGTCCTAAAACCTTTCACACAATTTCTCCTCAATGGTTACATTTTACATAATACCCCATGACATCAAAACCAAGATTTTGATATTTGTACAGTGTGTGTGTGTCCCATTTTATCTCTTGTGTAGATTCATGTAACCACCATTATAATCAAGATTGTAACTTGATTAGAATCCCATTCACATTCCATCACAAGTTTCAGATTCTCACACTAACCCTGATAGTTACACCACCCATCCCCCTACCACCTCTGACCTCTGACATCACTAATCTGTTCTGCATCTCTACAATTCTTCCATTTTGATCATCTTGTGCAGATTAAATCATACAATGTGTGACTTCCAGAAATTGGTATTGTCATTTGGTACTGACTCAGCATAATGAAACCGAGATCCACCCAACTTGCCGCATATATCAATACTTTGTTCCTCTGTATTGACAACTAATATTGCACATTAAAGTTGTACCAGAATGCCCAACCAATCACCGATTGTAGATTATTCTGGATATTTACAGTTTGGTGCTTTCATAAATTTAGTGTAGCTTAAGTGTACACTGTTTATAAAAGCTACAATAGTGTTCACCAGGAGAGGGTTCAAGCCTAGAAGTAGCGCCAATTATATTTACATGTGTTCCATTGGTCTGAACATGATCTCTTGCCATATATAAGTTTGATTGGAAATAGGGTTTACTTCTATGACCAGAAGAAAAGATATATGTATTGATGAGCAGAAAGCCAATTTGTGCCATAGCAAGAATCCATGATATATTTTTCCACAATGAGCAACACCTACCAATACAGAATGGTGTTTAAGAATAGAACCAGAGATTTTGAGGGCTTACAGCATATGAAAAATCATGGATTAATACATTTCAGCTCTATACATATCTAGGTACAAACATAGCCTAACTCAGGAGGTAGAAAAGGAAAGAGATTTTTGATTTAAAATAATCTGTCATTATGTCTTAACCAAACTGTTAGCAGATGACAATTTAAGCTAGACTTAAGTTGCCCTTAAGCCAGGTTACAACTAAAAAGAAAATCAATAGCATAAGAAATGCAAGCTTATCCCGGTTCCATAGAAGAAATGAAAGGATTATCTGGCTTTTGAAGAAAATCATCTAGATGAGAGCTACAAAAAGGACAGTAGCACCAACTAGGAAGCCTTCAAACATGTGTGGACCATGAATGTATCTCAGAAAACTCTTCCCTCTAATTCTACCAATTCAAAGAGCTTAGATCAGGATTAAATAATTAAAATAAGTGGCTGAGAAAGATTATAGGTTGCTAGAAAGTTAAAAAACTTATGTTTGAATATTGCCTTATACAAATATGAATGCTTGTTTAATACAATTAAAAAGTATCCTAATCTATGTTTCTTAGTATCACACATTAAGAGTCAGTCTTCTAGACAGTACACAATCTATTACACGCCCACCTAAAAGAACAACTCGATTCAAGCTGTTGAGAAGGAGAGTGAAGGAGAGGAGCAGTGGGGAAGATAGTGCTCCCACTTTTTTACCATCACAATGTTAAGGATATGGCACACTTCTTTGGAGCAGAGACCAATTATAAGGGGAACTCTACTTAAAGAATGGTACCATTGTAACCTAATTATTTGCACTCTCAAATTAAACTGAAACAATACATTTTTTTATTTAATTTTTTTAAAAGAGCATTTTCCTATAAAACATTCTTCATTTTAAGATTAATGCATACCTCTTCTATCACTATTTATCAATAAAATACAAAAACAAACAGCAAAACAATAAACCCTGTTGTGAGTGTTAGTCATGAAAATCCAAGTGATAAAAGTAACATCAAATACAATAATCCTTTTATTTCAAGAAGACACAAAGATTTCTCTTTTCTTCTGATCCTTCTCTTGGTCCTTTCTACATTTAGGATAGCCATGACACAAGGAAATGGCACCAAAGTGACCGAATTC
>CAUYRH010087144.1:0-22820 GCA_963574655.1 Perodicticus potto
TAATGCCACAGCACTCTACCAAGGGCGACAAAGTGATACTCTGTCTCAAAAAACAAGGAAAAAAAACTCTATTTGGCAATGAGGAAAATGAGTCTCAGATACTTTAATCTGTCTAAAGTATCATAGCTAGTAAGTTGTAGACCAGGTTTCAAATCAGATCTAACTCCATTTTTACAAGTCAGTAGTATATCAACTGCAATTCCTTTGCTATTAAAATTCATCAGAAGGGGGCGGCACCTGTGGCTCTGTTAGTAAGGCACTGCCCCATATACTGAGGGTGGCGGGTTCAAACCCAGCCCTGGCCAAACTGCAACAAAAAAATATCCGGGCATTGTGGTGGGCTCCTGTGGTCCCAGCTACTCGGGAGACTGAGGCAAGAGAATCGCCTAAGCCCAGGAGTTGGAGGTTGCTGTGAGCTGTGTGACGCCACGGCACTCTACCGAGGGCGATAAGGTGAGACTCTGTCCCTACAAAAAAGAAAAAAAAACTCATCAGAGGGGCTCAGCGCCTGTGGCTCAAGCGGCTAAGGCACCAGCCACATACACCTGAACTACTGGGTTTGAATCCAGCCCGGGCTGCCAAAGTACAATGACGGCTACAATCAATGTAGTCCCAGCTACTTGGGAGGCGGAGGCAGGAGAATCGCTTGAACCAGGAGTTGGAGGTCGCTGTAAGCTGTGATGCCATGGCACTCTACCCAGGGCGACAGCTTGAGTCTCTGTCTCAAAAAAAAAAATTCATCAGAGGCCTGGCATAGTAGCTCATGCCTATAATCTTAGCACTCTGGGAGGCCAAGGTGAGTAGATTGATTGAGCTCATAGCTTTGAGATAAGAGTCTGATCCAGAGAGAGACCCCGCCTCTAAAAATAGCCAGGTGTTGTGGCGAGTGCTTATAGTCCCAGCTACTTGGGAGGCTGAGGCAAGAGAATGGCTAAGCCCAAGAGTTTGAAGTTGCTGTGAGCTATGGTGCCACACCACTCAACCCAGGGTGACAAGTGAGACTCTGTCTCCAAAAAAAAAATTATCAGAGAAGACCAGGCATAGTGGTAGTGGTTCATGCCTTGGAAGGCGGAGGTGAGAGGCGTCACTTGATGCCATGAGTTTGAGACCAGCCTGGGTAATATAGAGAGACTCTGTTTCTATAATTTTTTTTTTTTAATAGCTGGGAATGGTGTAGTTCCAGCATTCAAGAGCCTAAGGTGGGAAGATTGCCTCAGGAGTTTGGGGTTACAGTGACCTATATCACACTACTGTACTCCAACCTGGTGACAGAGTAAGATCCTGTCTTTAAAAAAAAAAAAAATTAATCCAAGAGGTGATATCAGCAGAAAGGAAGAAAAGAAAGCCCTAGACCCTCCTTCCCCCTGTGGACACACTAATACACACTAATTAAAAAAAAAAAAATCATAAATTCTATTTATGAGAAATCCAGAAGCCAGTCGAGAGGCTCCTGTACCCTGGACAGGTACAAAATCAGCCACATTAAAGCTGGTAAGAAAATTCAAGATACCCACTCACCATAATCTCTACCTGGCACAGTCCGATACAATTAGAAGGAAACTCCTAATTCCTACCTTTTCCTTGAGAAGGGAAAGAGTTGTATCACACATCTAACATCCCAACTTTTCTGTGAGCTGCTTGGGTGACTGGCTTCTGCCTCACCTGTCTTGGAGCACTAATGGGACTCAGAATACTCTATACAAGGACATAGAGTGGTTTGAACTACCATGTAGGTTCCAGAGGCCCTTAGAATCTTTGGCCACGGTGACTTGTAAGGGGTTTCTCCAGTATGAGGCCACTCTGTGAAGACCTAGAAAGGGTTTTTTTTTTTTTTTAATGCAAAGATAGCAACACAAAGAGATAGGAAAATGAAGAAACAAGAAATACATAAGAAACAAAAGAACAAGATGAATCTCTAGAAACTGACTCTAATGAAAAGGAGTTGTATGATTTACCTGACAGAGAATTCAAAATAACTATTATAAAGATGCTCAATGATGTAATGAGAACAACACATCAACAAAGTAATAATAATTTTGGCTTGGTGCCCATAGCACCAAGTGGCTGGGCACCAGCCACTTACACCAAGGCTGGTGGGTTTGAACCCAGCCCAAGCCAGCTAAACAACAATGACAACGGCAACAAAAAGCCAGGTGTTGTGGCAGGTGCCTGTAGTCCTGGCTACTTGGGAGGCTGAGGCAAGAGAATCACCTAAGCCCAAGAGTTTGAGGTTGCTGTGAGCTGTGATGCCACAGCACTCTACCAAGGTCGACATGGTGAGACTCTGACTCAAAACTAAAAAACAAACAAACAAACAAGAGAAGTGAAGAGACAATAAAGGACATAAGGGAATGTCCTTCCCAATTAATCAACCCATATTTACCTTGTGAGATTCTCAGAAGCAGAGAGAGAGGGGGTAAAAAGCTTATTCAAAGAAATAATGGCCAAAAATATCTCAAATTTGGAGAAAGAAATGAAAGATCTAGGTAGTCCGACTCTCCCCAGATAAAATTAATTAAAGAAATCTACACCAAAGGTGGCGCCTGTGGCTCAAAGGAGTTGGGTGCCGATCCCATATGCCGGAGGTGGCAGGTTCAAGCCTAGCCCCAGCCAAAAACTGCAAAAAAAAAAAAAGAAAGAAAGAAAGAAATCTACACCAAGGCCAGCACAGTGGCTCACACCTGTAATCCCAGAACTTGGGAGGCCGAGGCGGGTGGATTGCTTGAACTCAGTAGTTCAAGACTAGCCTGAGCAAAATTGAGACCTCATATTTACTAAAAAATAGAAAAACTGAGGCAAGAAGATCACTTGAGCCCAAGAGTTGGAGATTGCTGTGAGCCATGATGCCACAGCACTCTACCCAGGGTGACAGCTTGAGACTCTGTATCAAAAAAAAAAAGTCATGAAAAGTCAACCCGCAGAGGAGAAAATTTTTGCAAACCGTATGTCTGATAAAAGATTAATATGACGAAAATTTATAACTTAATAGTAAAAACCCAAATAAGCCAATTTAACAATAGGCAAAGGACTTGAATAGGCATTTCTCCAAAGAAGACACACAAATGGTGAACAGGTATATGAAAAGATGCTCAACATCACTAATCATCAGGGTAATATACATCAAAATCTCACTCTAGGCTCAGCGCCTGTGGCTCAAGCGGCTAAGGCACTAGCCACATATACCTCAGCTGCTGGGTTTGAATCCAGTCCCGGCCCGCCAAACAACAATGATGGCTGCAACCAAAAACTAGCCAGGAGTTGGTTGTGACAGGTGCCTGTAATCCCAGCCTCTCAGGAGGTGGAGGCAGGAGAATCACGGGAGCCCAGGAGTTGGAGGTTGCTGTGAGCTGTGTGACACCATGGCACTCCACTGAGGGTGATAAAGTGAGACTCTGTCTCTACAAAAAAAAAAAAAAGAGAGATTCTCTTGCCTCAGCCTCCCAAGTAGCTACGACTACAGGTGCTGGCCACAATGCCCGGCTATTTTTGTTGTTGTGGTTGTTCCAGTTGTCATTGTTGTTTTAGCTGGCCGGGACAGGGTTCGGACCTGCCAGCCTCGGTATATATGGCCAGTGCTGTCGGGGCCCCTATGCCCGGTCTCGGTCGCTGCAGGAGGGAACCAGGCGTGACACGGATTTGAAGTACAAGCTTGTGGGAGGCAGGCTAACCTTAGTTTCAGGGTAGCCCCGAGCCCCCTCCGCAATGGCTATTTATTAAGGTTATACACAACAGGTGTGGAGAGTTAAGGTAATTGACATGAACAGGCGTGGAGAGGTCAGGTAATTACATATGAGGGCTGCCTGCCTAAGGATTGCCAAGTGCTCTCCTCACATGTTCTTGCCCCACAACCCTCATGAAGAACTACTAAGCATCAATGTTTAACACATGCTTACTAGTATGTGACCGACCTCATCTCATTCCGGAACACTGAGTTACTTGGGGGATTGCCCCCAAGTCAGGAAACGTCTCTAGGCTTGCCAGGAGACTGTCCTGTTCTCAGCGTTTCCTTTTAATGTGATAAGAATCAGTAACTGTTCTTTGCAAGCATAGTGTCCATTCCTCTATAGGACCCCTCCAGAAGTTCAGGGTTTTTTCTCAAGGACTTGGGAAGGGCCTTAGCAATGCATTTCTGTGGTCATGTAGTTTTGTGAAACATGCTGAAGTCATGTATTTTAATCAAGTGGCTAGGACTGCCTTCTTCCTCTCCCTCGCACGTGGCCCTGGTGACCTCAGAGTTGTAAATTTGTTTGAGATCCCGCTGAGGGAGCCATGAGTCGAAGGCACTCGAGTCCAGTTTAGGGTCAGAGCTGTGTATTTCACTGGTTCTCAGCTACTTTATGAAGGGCTCTGCCTTCACCAGCACCCTGGTGTAGGAAAGGCTTCTAGCAATGCCCCTTTCCTACGGAGCACACTTGCCAGCTTCCTGATGCAACATCAGATGTGTCCTAAGCCACACAACACCAAGAGGACGCAGGTTTGGGGTGAACAGGTAGAAGTACACAGCGAGGATTTTATAGTCGGAGGAAGCTTGTTCCAATGATCAAAGTGAAAAATTATCAGCAGAAGACCCAATATCCATCAATCCTAGACAAAACAAACCTCCCTCTCCCATATGCTCCATATTGCAGGGTCTTTGATTATAAACATTTCATGCTTTTCCTCCACGGGTACGGTCACGGTTAGCTGGAATTTAATCCTATCACTTGTGGGTGCAGAGTGTGCTGCTGTAGTAACGTGGCAAACTCCCAGCACACCTATGTGTACGATGCATGCTTTATGCATCCAGCCAATAATAATAGCTACTTTTCATTGATAAACTATAATTGAACGTAATTATTCAAATTTACCTGGTTACTATAGGCTAACACCCTAGGAAGCAATGCAGCAGGGAAACTTGAGAAAACCCTCTAGTCTGAAACCAAAGCTGGTGCCTCTTCATTAGCAGTTGGAGGATGGCTGGTTTCCACCCACAGAAGGCACACTGACCCCGAGAGAGCCCCCAGGGGAAGAATCCCTGCTTCACCCCTCGTCCTCCTCTGAGGCACTACAGTCCTCATTCTGAGTAAACTCAGGCGTCAACAGCAAGGCAAAAAAGAGAGCTGAAGTGCAAGGTGCCTTGGAGGGTCCCCCAGTCGTGCTAACTAGGAAAGGTAGAAGGAAGTGCCTTATAATCTTCGCTTTCAGCACTGGAGCTTCTTTTTCCTTTCCCACCAATGCAGGTATTGAAGATTTTGCTGGACTTAGATCTACTTAAACTAATCTTCTAAGACCAATCTCAAATCCACCAATGAAATTCTTATGATAGCGTCTCCTATATTTAAAAAAAAAATCAGACTAACTGAACAGTAGTTTTATACTGGATCAATATTTGAAGAAGAAATGGCCCTTATAAATTAAATACTCTCAAAATATCTTTTAGCTCCCCCCACAAAAGCCATTATTTCTTTGCTTCAGGAAAATGGTTTTGTTTTTTGTTTTTTTTTTTTTGAGACAGAGCCTCAAGCTGTCGCCCTGGGTAGAGTGCTGTGGCATCACAGCTCACAGCAACCTCCAACTCCTGGGCTTAGGCGATTCTCTTGCCTCAGCCTCCCAAGTAGCTGGGACCACAGATGCCTGCCACAATGCTGGACTATTTTTTGGTTGTAGTTGTCATTGTTGTTTGCAGCCCAGGCTGGATTAAAACCCAGCAGCTCTGGTGTATGTGGCTGGTGCCTTAGCCCCTTGAGCTACAGGCACTGAGCCGGGGTAATGGTATTTTAATGAACACTACGATGGTATCATTTACTGAGTAGACAGCTGCGAGTACTGGAGTGAAGATACCATGCTCTAATTTAGAGTCCCGGCTCTCCTACTTGCTGCAGGCAGCTGAGGGCAACCTCCCTGAGTCCTGGGTGCTTCATCTCCCAAGGACTGAAAAGTCTACTTGTGAGCTCAGTGTGAGAATCCAATGAACTGATCCACAGAAAAAGCCAGTACACTGCCCAGCCCAGAACAGATACTCCATCCATGCAGTATTTTAATTCCTACTCTGCAGCTCACCCAGAAATCATTCTTTATTGTGACCTCTACTGTAGCCTCAAGACCACAAACCTAGTATGTGCATCAGCACTCTCCCGCATCTTCTGAAAGAGTCTGGAGCCTTTACCTTCACCTGTCATTGGCAGGAGAGACCCTAGGCAGCTTACCTGAGGTCACACCACCAGTGGATTACAGAGCCGGAACAGTGTAACCTGGGCCACAGGCCGCTCTTTTCCACTCCCTCCCACAACCTCGCTCACACAGCTTCAAAGAAAAGCATGTTAGCTCCATGAATTATTATTACTTTGGCCTAGAACATATCAAAAGAGCTTAAGGCAAGATTTAACATCACAAGAGGGAGTCATTTTTCCTTCCCTGATCCATTCCTTGGTCCCAGTTCCGGTTGACTCACGTGCTCTGCTTCCTGCTTGAGTGCCGTGGAGCATCCTGAGGACCTGCCCGTGCCTGTGAAAATCCTGGCATCAGCACAGGCAAACCACACCCTTACTACAATGTTGGCTCCACAAAGGCAGGAAATTTTCCATTTTATTCACTGATGTGTCCCAAGTTCTTACAATAGTACCTGGAACACAGTGTGTGCTGTGGTGAATAAGTGGATACCATGGAACAAGAGTGAAAGTTTGGCCTCTAACTTCACCAGGGAACTTCTGGCAATTCTGATCTGACCCTTAGGCTACTCCCCACAGCACTTAGGACAGATAGCCTGGAATTGCTGTCTGGTGTCACCTACACTGTGAACTCTTCTAGGCTTGACCTTAACTTTTAGAAGAACGCTGAAGCAGCAGGTACATTTCACATGTGTGTGTGCACGTGTGTATATACGCAGACGTGCATATATGTAATGTGCATAATCACTGTTTGAGAAACTGATATTTGTACAAATTGTGAAGCCGATTATATAGGTGTATTTCCACTTACTGGATACAATTTGGAATAAACTATAGTGATACATGTAACGTTTCTTTTGAAAATCCAGAATGCCAATGTCTTAATCTGCAATCTACTGGCCTATAAATTGGTATCCTTTAACCAGAAAGCTCATTCTGCTAAGTACCCAAATCAGAAGATTGTACAGAATTAAAGGCAAAGGAGGCGGTGCTCTTTGAAGACTCCTTCGTCCAGCATGCTGAGGCCTCCCAGGGCCCACCCCTGTGAACTTCTGCGGGCCCCTCCTCCCTGGCACCCTCGGCTGTTTTGATGTTTGTGTCAACTGCATTCCATACTGTAGACAATATATTTAATAAAGGGGAATTTTATACAAAAATAGAGAAAATGGTGACAAACTCTAAGCCAGTAGTTCTCAACTTCCTAAAGCCTCCTAATGCCACAATCCTTTAATACAGTTCCTCATGTTGGGGGGACCCCCAACCATAAAATTATTTTTGTTGCTACTTCATAACTATAATTTTGCTACTGTTATGAATTGTAATGTAAATATCTGATATGCAGGATGTATTTTCATTGCTACAAAGGGGTCACGACCCATAGGTTGAGAACTGCTGCTCTAAGCAAAAGAAATGATAACTATTTTTTTTATATCACTTAAAACAAAACTTTCCCATCTAGTTTGCACTAATACTGTTCTGCGGTTTCCAGGACTTGTACCTCCAATGACATCTGTCTTTGGTAGCATCCGGAGTCACCCACCTCCGTCTTCACCTGTACATTTTGACTCCATACTTTTAGAATTACAGAGCAGAACGCCCAGTCTGAGGCAAGCATTGAAGAAAGAAACTGTTTAAGTCCAAATGTCACAGCAAACAGAGAAAGTGTATTTTCCAAGTTTGTAGGACAGCATGAAGCCAGGGATTTCCAGGTGAAGTTTCGTCACCGTCCAGTGTGACAAGTGAAGCTCCTAAGTACATAGAAACCGTGCACTGGATGAGTATAACCATCCTCATTTGTACGTCTTGTATTTCTGTAGAACGTGTCTGCTGCCAACAAATGTATCCTCTGATCAGGAAAACCTCAGTTTATTAGACACACTCAATAGAGAGAATAACGTTTCAGCAGCGTCTTAGCATCTCAGGAGGAGGCTATGAAGAGGATTGGGCTCAAAAGGTTTAAAACTGATCTGTCAATGCAGGGAAATGAGTGGAATTCGACAGAGTTGCTGACATAATAATTTAAGATTGCTGGACAGGAGAAGCGAGGATTGTGCCTGGATAGGCAAGCCGTGGTTTGATGTGTGAGCTCTTAGTCCAGACAAACAAATTGATGGCCTGGATCAACTTATTTACATGAGTTTCCTGAAGCAAACAGTGAAGCTTTCCACTGGTGTACAGTTTTATTTTTTTATGTAAGAATTATGGAGCAAAGAAACAGATCAAATAGACAATGTGGAGGAGATTCACAAGCTACACATCCGATAGAGGGTTAATATCCAGAACTTAGAAATAACTCAAGCAAATTAGCAAGAAAAAAGTATTTTAAAGGGGGTGATGCCTGTGGCTCAAAGGAGTAGGGCGCCCGGCCCCATATACCAGAGGTGGCAGGTTCAAACCCAGCCCTGGCCAAAAACTGCAAAAAAAAAAAAAAAAAAAAAAAAATTAAAAAGTTGGCAAAAGATAAGAAAAAAGGCTCTCAAAAGAGAGTTAAGTCTCGCTAACACAAAAAGTCCTGACTCTCAGAAGAAAGCTACAGGAATTAGATAACTTTTCTGTAACCTCAACTCCTAGTATCATGGCCTAGAATAAAATAATTGCATAGAAATAAATGTGGTAAAAAAGATGAGCTGTACTGAATGAAGATTGTCATTCAATGTTAAAAAGTAGAGACTTTGTTACAGATTTGGAAAAGCCCAGACGAGGCAGCCAGGGATTGGAACTCTAGTCCTGATTCTACCACTAACAATCTCTCTGAACCTCTGTCTACTCACCAGGTTAATGAGCAAGTTAGACTGAATTATTTCTAAGGTCCCTCCAGTTCTGAAACACACTACCTCTTTCCACATTCGCTTAGGAATATTTAAGCCACCAGCAAACACATCCTTTCCTGCTTGGGTGTATAGGTTTCAGATGTCGCTTAGAAAACAGTGTGTTCTGCGACTGGGGCTGACGGGGAGAGCTGCTCACGGAGAATTCTCACTTGGTATCTATTAATGGTAACTCAGGCACCTTAGGACGCCTCACCAGTCCCTGGACGTGTAGGCACAGCGTACCCAGATTTATGGTCCCAGAGGAGGAATTCCTTCATCTTCCGGCATTTCATTCCCAGAGGCTTCACTGTGCCCACAAAAGTGTTATTTGTTGTCAGTTCAGTGAGAACTGCTGCCAAAAATCTTCTGTGCATGAGAGGTGCCTGATGGGGAAGCCCAGGAAAAAAATCAATGAGTGAAAGAGAAGACCAGCTCACGGGAGTGGGGTGAGAACATCCAAGGCATCCCAGCAGAGCACGGGGAAGGGAGAAGCTCGGGCTGAGCAGAGGGAGAAGGGGCTCACGTGCACACAGGTGTGTTCATGGAGACCCGAGCCTGGGTGTGCTGTCAGCCAGCTCTCACACGAAAACATCTGATTGGTGGTATCATGTCCATAGTGTAAACCTACCCCTGTGGCCAAATTTATGAGACCAACAGTTAATCACTGACGGTCAAAATTCCCAACACTTTAATGATCCATTCTTTGTAATGAGGCTCCTATGGGACCCTTGATTTGGGTAGTGTTACCCAGATTGCTGAACCATGTTCTTGTCTGGCAAAGGTGAAGAATGAATTAAGGGACAGAGAGAGAGATGGCAAGTGAAATAAATGTTTATTAAGAGAAAATAGGAAAACTCCCACCAGAGGGCGAGGGTCTCATTTACTGAGGAGAAAGGAAAGAAGGAAGCGAAAGCCTTTGGTGGCACAGCGGAGGGAGAGTTACGGCCGCCTGTCACTATCAGACAATGCGGGGCGTGGATGGGTCCCCCAAGCTTTATCTGAAGCCAGCCATTCTGGAGAACAGTGAGAGTAGCCTCTGCAAGACTGTTCTGTTCTTCCATTTCCGATTTTACAGTTTTATACATGAAAGTTCAAAGCAAAGACTGTGTTAACCCTCATTTTAAATAATCAGCATAACTCAGTGACTTATTACAACATCACATTTTTAAATTAATCTCCTAAATCAATCCACCTAAACTACTCAAGATAGGCAGCTTTGGAGTGGGAGCTAAATTTACAAAACAGTAAGAATGGGAGACAGGTTCAAGGTCCCTTAGGACGTACCCTGACTGGACCGGCTGTGTCGTGTCTGCCTGGCCCCACTGACTCCATCTGATTCTCACCACCTGGGCTTTCACTATGGAGCCCTCAGGATGGTGACTCCCTGGTTACAGAAAACTTTTCTTGGGTTTTCTTTTCTTTAAGTGAAAGTCTATGCTTTACTCTATGGGGTTGGTGTTCATATTCTTTAAGTCAAAAGGAGTTTTTCCAATGTAAGATTGGATGTACTGGCATGGGTCAGCCCTCAAATGTCAGTGTAAGAGGAAAAACAGCCTCAACATCCCTGAGCTGTAAAAGTTACTGAATGATCTGACTGGTTATCTGTCAGTGACATCAGCCAGCCCTCCCCTGGTCCTGACCCCATGAGGACACCCATCATGGCCCTGGGCTGAAGGAAAACACCAGGTGTGCAGCTTGGGAAAGTCACAGACATGGAGTCCTTCAGCTGGAGATCAGAGGGCAGACAGTACCTTTGGGGAGGGTGTAAGAACTCAGGGACAGTCCCTCAAAGTAAGGCAGGCTTTGAGAAGTAGTTCCCTGTCACCCGGGGATTCTGATTCTTGCTAATAAAAGGCAGCTTTAAGCCACACGAGTGTTTGGCTGGTGCTCCTGGTTCTGGTGCCCCAGTTACCCAGTTACTCAGGCACCTCTGTTCCCAAGTGTAAGTGACAATTTCCCTCCCGCAGTGAACCCTAGCAGCTCTCAGATGGGAGTGGCGGGAGAAAGGAATGGAATGTTCTGACATCACTTCCTGTCTCGGTCTGCCCTGGGGCCTCACTCCCTCCCAGCCTCGCCTCTCAGACCTCAGCTCTCTGTGAACTGAATGTTCTTTGGCTCGAGCTTCCAGGAAAATCCGCAGCTCAACTCTAAAATAAGCGATTATTATCCAAAGGCCGGCCCCGCTGAAAAAACACCAGGAAACATTTGGCACATAGAAGTTGTCTTTGAGAAATTGTTTCCATAGCATATTTGCATAAATTTGTCATGGGCTTTCTTTCAACAAAAGGGGAAAGACAGCAAGGCCTTGAGTCTGCTGGCATCCTGATGCCCCCTGCAGCCAAGGTCAGACGTCTCCTGTTGCTTCTTTTCCGCTTCTCTTAGTGGATTAAACACTGCTGACCTGAGGCTGCAAATGATTGTCTTCAAAACTGCTGGGAGTGAGCAGCTCGGCTGGGCAACAGCATTTCACTTGGCTAACGTTTGAGTTTGTTGAGTCAGGCAGTGACAAGCAGCTACAGCCCGTAGCTGAACATTTTCTGAGTCAGGGCATGTGAGAAAGGAGACGTAGGTGAGGGCTGGCACAGTGGACACTCCTCTCCGCACAACCACCTGACTCTGCAGCCTTATTCTCCACTTAATTCAATGGCGTTGCCCCCATAAGTCCAGGACAACTCTCAGACCTTCAGGCACATATCCCAAGACGCTGAGTAACATCACATGGCGTTCAGCCTTTTCCTGCCCTCACTATGAAAGCACCCCACCAGGAAATACCAGTAGTCAGCCTACTAATTCACCAGCAGTTTGATGCCTCTTATGTGGTAAGAGCAAATTGAGAAATGAATTTCCTGCTGCTGAAATACCAACACCTTAAAAACTCTTTGATGATCAAATATGTTTATTCTTTGATTAATAATGAAAAAAAATTTTCAAGCCAAACAATGTGTCTTGACAGACGTCAGGTTGGTGGGGGGTTGGTGGGTCAGCATCTAACGCACCAAACACTGGATTGTCCCATTGCTGCAGTTTTTCAAGTATCTTCTGAAGAGTTTAGAAGGCAAGACTATGATTCTGCATTTTTTCCTAGCCATGTTCTATCATTCTATTAATCTAAAATAGCTTTAATTAAAACATTAAAATGAATTAAAATTAATGACTTTCTCTCATGAGATCTTAAGCCATTGACATGTATTATATATATTCCCCTTCAGTTCACCGAGCACTGTTGCCTTCCTAACTCTTAGGAATGAACTGTTAGGTAGGAACGACTCTCCTGAGGAAGGAGGACAAGGGTGGCGCCCTAGGCTGCCGTCTTGGTGCTGCCCACTGAATTTTGTCCCTAGTGATTGCTCACACCTGGTACGGAGGGACCAGCCCACCAGCCCACCAGCCCACCAGTTGGAACTTAGTGAGCCAGGTTCAAAGGATGTAGAAGACGCTCTAGCCTGACAACGGGTACAGTGGAGTCTTGAGGGTGACCTAGAACAGCCTACAACTAGTGGTCATGTCATAAGCTTAACCCCCAATGGGCTCTCAGACCTCAGAGAGGCTCATGGGAGGCACAGGGGCAGTAAGTCTGATTCCAAGCTGACCTCTGAATCCCAAGGTAGGCTGACCCCAGCAATGTGAAAGAGACCCCCGGCCATGTTCAAGGCCTGTTTCCCTACTTGTCACGCAGTGTAGGTCTGTTCACTGTTTATGCTGAACATGCCCTGCTCGCTAAACTTTCTCACTCTGTAAACCTATCTTTATCTTCCTCAGTATATTTTGTTTCATGTTTATCTTACTTTGGGGTGTCTGGTCATTTTTCAACCAAGAGCACCTCAAGAACTAAGGATCCAGGCAGCTGTTGGAAACCCTGACATTTTAGGGCACAGACAGCTGCCTTGAAACCCAACATAGGTAAAAACATAGATAAAAAATAATTCTTCCTTCAAAAAAGCAAAAATTCCTCCGGTGTGGTATCAAACTGATAATAATAATACTCAGAAGGTGCTTTTTCAGAATTTTCTACCATTTGCTCTTCCGGGCGCATCTCTAACGAGTGTGGACAGTTGAGGAAGAAATCAAAGAGTGACCCAGGCTTCTCTTTCTAAATGTATAAGGTTTTCTAAACCAGTTGTCAAAAATGTTAAAAAAAATGCATTTTGTCTTTCTACTTTGACAAATATGTAATCACAAGCTGCACAGTAACATTTCAGTAATTACACGGCATATGTGGGGTGGGTCCACAATGTTACAATACCACATTTTACTACACCTCTTCTATGTTTTGACACGTTTAGGTCCACAAAATGCTTACCATTGTGTTACAACTGTTACCAGGTGAAGAGGGTCCAGCCACCTGTCACTGTCGGCCAATAATCAGTAGTAGAGACCAGTCCACCAAGCTTTATTTGGCAGAAGGCCGGCAATTCTGGAGAACAGTGAGTAGCCTCTCCAAGACTGTTTTGTTCTTCCATTTCCAAATTTACAGTTTATACATGTGAAGTTTACAAAGACCTCACCAACCCCCACTCCAGATAATAATCAGCATAACTCAGTGACCTGTTACAACATTCAAATTCAAAAGCTAGTCTCCCAAGTCAATCCACCTAAACTACTCAAGATAGGGTGGGAGCTAAATTGACAAAGCAATAAAAATGGGAGACAGGGGGCGAAGGGTCAGGCAGGACCTCAGCTGACCAGATCAGCTGTGTCGTGTCAGTCCTAGCCTGCCAGACTCCATCTTATTCTCATGACATGTGCTCCCACAACTGCCTGCAGTGTTTTGCACAGTAACGCGATGTACAGGTGTGCGGCCAGGCAGCAGGCTGTGCAGTGGGGACACCGTCCAGGCTCGTGTAAGCACCCTGTCACGTTCACCCGGGAGAATCCAGCCCCACAGCACATTCCTCAGCATGTATCTGAGTTGCGCAGCACAGGACTGCAGATCCATAACTTTTGAAAAACATCTCAAGCTATGGACTCTGTATGGTAAGAGTCATTAAAATGTCAGAGGTAATTAAATTTGTTGTTCCACATCTGGGTGTTCTGTCTTGTATGGTATTGTGTTTGGGTACTTACAAAACAAAGTAATACACAATTTATGATTTGTTCTGCATTTATTATCTAAAATTCATTTTTCTTCATTTCAGAAAATTCATAATTCAGTCTTAATAATTGCAATTTTTTTTTTTTTTTGTAGAGACAGAGTCTCACTTTGTCGCCCTTGGTAGAGTGCTGTGGCGTCACACAGCTCACATCAACCTCCAACTCCTGGGCTTAAGCGATTCTCTTGCCTCAGCCTCCCGAGTAGCTGGGACTACAGGCACCCACCACGATACCCAGCTATTTTTTGTTGCAGTTTGGCTGAGGCCGGGTTTGAACCCCCCACCCTCGGTATATGGGGCGGCGTTCTACTCATTGAACCATAAGTACTGCCCAATGATGGCAATTTTTAACATAATTTTTGTTCTATAGATAGGAATGTCAATTAGACATTACTTGAATCACTCAATTGTTACATTTATTATTAATTTAAGTTTGGAGACGTTTCCCTGTGTTCACACAGTGACAGTAGGGTTCCTGAACCATTACTTAGATGCAGATACTAACCGTAAGTGTTACGTCATGTTCACACGTGGAAATGGGTCACCTGTGGTAAATCACCTGGACGCTGAGCTTTCAGAGTAGGTAAGCAGCACACAGCGGACTGGTCCCCGGGGGCTGTGCTTGTTACCTGATCTCAGAATGGAAGGATGGGGAAATCGCTGGTCACAGGGGTAACTGGCCCAAGCTCCCCAAGCCAAGTACCCTGTGAAAATCCTAATTTTTTAAGACACGTTTGAACATACTTTTAGCTCCGCAGAGATGTTCCAGAACTGAAGAGAATGAAGGGAGCCCAAGTACCTTCATTACTCAGCCTTTTCCTCCTATTGATACCAGAATTTCATCTTCTGTGGGTTCTTGGTCTCGGTGATTCAAAGAATGAATCCACAGACCACACATCAGTGGTAAGACAGGATTTATTTATAGAAAAGAATAGAAAAACACTAAAGCTCCTGGCACAGAGAAAACCCAAGTAGGGGGAGAAAAGCTCTCTCTCTCTCTCTCTCCTTCTCTCTGTCTCTCTCCCAGCTCTTTGTCCAAGGGGATATATAGTCGCATGGGGTCATTTAGCTGAAACTCAGTTGTTACATTTAGTGGGCATGGGTCCCCTAAAGTTGCATTTAGCTGGAACTCATTTAATAAATGGCTACAATCCCTTGTGCTGGGGCAAGGTGAATGAACGTATTAATGAATGAATACAGTCCCTTCTGATGGGGCACCATGAGTATTAATGAATGGACTCAGTCCATTCAAGGTATTGAGGCCTAGGAAACTTACATGAAGTTGACCTAGGCGTAGGAAATGGGGCTTCCTGTTTAGTCATCAGTGCAAGGGGAAGGAGACACCAAGGCACCGGTGTCTCCCCAGCAGTTGTCTGGCCCCTCTGGCTACTAGAGCCTCCAGTGGGGGTGTCCCGGGTCCTCCCTCACCTACCCTCCAGCCAGCTAGCTCCTCTGCCGGCTGCTGCCGCACCAACACTGCTGGGGCGGAGGTAGCGGATCCTCCAGCTTAGCTTGGCTGAGCTGACTGGGGCACCACCTGTCCTGTATCACTGTCTCTCCAAGATGTTCAGCTTTGAGTCCAGCGCTTGTCAGTCACAAGAGTGGATGTTTACAATGTTAAGGGTAATTGGTCCCCACACTGGGCTCAAGATACTCGTGGGGTGGCAGTGGCCATATGTTCTCTGATGCATTTAGTTTTTGAATGGTTTCCACAGTGGAGAGGGAGGTCTTCTGAAGCTTAGGCTCAGGACAGGGAGACCTTCTTTCCTGACTAAGGGCAATACTGGACCCCATATGGAACTGACCATAACAAGATACACTATTTTTTCTTTCTATATCCTTTAGAATTTAAGTTCTTTAAGAACAAGGAAAGTGTTTTATTCTTTTTTATCCCCATTTGCTTACATACATAATCCCTGGCATGAACACTGGGTTATGATCACCTACTGATAACCCAGTGTGTTCAATTAGATTGTGACTCTTGCTAAGGAAGGAAGAGACTCTTTGATGCCCAAGTCTCAGTGCCTCACGTAATCCTGGGAACATGGCCACTGCTCCATAAATGAGCCCATGAATTGCATATATGTGTAATCTCAGAACTGCGCCAAAGAAGAGGGGAAACAGTGCCATCCACATCCCGGGTGGCCTGATGTTAGTTTGACAGACATTCAACAGAGATGAAATAAGGGAGCAGACAGAGGCCACTGGAAGCCTGAGGGGCTCCTGGTCTCCACTGCACCTTTTAAGCTGCCTTCATTTATGTCCCCTTGTAAAGTCTTCATTACTGAGTCTTGGATCACCCATTGGACAAACCCTCAACATTAGCTAAGAAACTCCCAACCCGTCGGCCGTGCTTCTCTTTTCCCACTCTCAGGAACCTTTCACTCTTTTATTTCCTTTTCTCAGCATTCTCAGGGTCTCTGCTTTCTGAACTCATGATCTACTCTTCATTGGCTTCTCTGCTGGGTGCCACAGCAGTGGGAGGGCAAGAAGGGAGGAGGGCTGTCTGTTCCAGTGTTTCACCCAGGCAAACAGTTTTGTTTTTTTCTTCCACTCTCTCCTGCAGGGAGAAGACAGGGCTCTGGAAGACTGGCTGTCCTCTATGCTTAAGAGACTGGCAAAGATTTCTCTGCCATAGAACAGGTGAAAGCTGAAGAGTCCCACACTTTAAATGACCACATCAATGTTTATCCTCTTATGGAGAGTAAGTGTAAGTCCAAGTCCAGAGGGACACCCAGGAATGTTTTGCTCTGCACAAGTCCCTCTGTACCTCTGCACTTTCAGGTGGTATGGGAAGGCAGCCACCATAATCACTGAGATCCAAGGTTTTCTCCCTGGCAGAGTGAAGGCATAGGGTCAAATCTTATCTGATTTAAAGAAAACAATGTATGTTTTCTTGTACATTCAAGTCTGTGAAGCCAAACGTAGACCAAACCCCCAATATGTGAAGGTTCAAAGAAGTGATTTGAAGGGAAGTAGAGGTTGGACTTGTATAAAAGAATGTTAAGAACTCAATATTTAAAATATAGCCACTGACTTCACTCACTGTGCAGGTGTAACTGTCATGTAACAGGCATGTAATAGAGCAAATGGTTTTGTAGCTCATAAAGCTTTGCCTATTTTCTGTCTATTTTTATGATGGATATTTATGCAAGATAGAGAAGAAAATGACTGCAAAAAAGATGACAGAAAAGGATTCCACTACAGATAAATACTTTATTTAAAAATTCCTCTGTATTCCAAAAATTGTATATAATGGACAATTTATACATGCTATTGAATTCAACAAAATTTTACAATGTGATTTTTTTTTTAGCTTCTGGGATTCATATTTGTCCTGAAACATTCAAAGAACACTTCAGGCTCAAAGGTAGAGTTCTGAGGAGGTATTGCCTCAGTGGTGGTGGCCCAATTAATCCAAACCTAACTAGCAATGTGGATCCACAGTAAGAAAGCTTATAAACATCCCCAGAAAGGATGGTACTGACAGCAGGTAACCTGGTCCCTGCATCCAGAAGTTTACCCTACATTGTACCTTCAATAACACAAGCTATGTCACTCATTTATGTATAAACAAAATTTCTCTTCTGGCTACTGTGTAAGGTCAGAATTTCTTAGTACAGAAGATTCCTTGGTTTCCTGTGCAATGGGTATATCTGAGTTACTATTTCTTCAGTTACTGTAAGAAGGCTTTACACACATGCATTCACACACGGTACATGAACAATCTCAGCCCTGTTTTAGATATAAAAACATACTATTTGTATGTTTTTATTAAATGCTAATAATTATTCTATCATGTTACTGCAATCATGGACAGTCCAGTGGATAAAGTAGGACATTTAGCAAAAGCATTTTGGTGAAGAGAAGCAAAAAATGTTGAAATTGAAATCAAAGTACTTCAGTTGATCTTTTAAAAAATTAACACACTAGGAAGTGGGGTGCCAATGGTAAGGTATTATGGCTTTATTTTATTCTTCCCTTTAGACCTGCCATGAGCAACTTTCTTCATTGAACATAATAATTAGCCGGCGTGGCCTAACAGACCAAAAGACCAAACAAATTTTGCTAAGTCAACCTGTGCCAGTGCCCTGTTAATCTTCTAACCTCTGCTGAGAACACTGTCAGGCTGCTGCCCTTATCAGCAAGAACAGTGGAGTTCCTGCCGGGAAAGCTCAGGTTGTTCTGCAATTTACCGTAGCTCTCTGTTGCGCAAACTCAGAGGGAGGGATGAAGTTAAAATGGAATGTGCTCCAACTTTTTTTTTCTGACTGAAAACTTAATTTAGCAGATAATGTCTATGAATGAGGAACTTGTAAAACAGGCACAGCCTTGATCAATACGACAAAACCATGGACAGGGTATGTTACTCCTGGAAGTTCTTTTTTGTGCATCTTGTACATTAAACATTTAGTTTTACACAGTTACCCATGTGTGAGACACAAAAGGATCACAAAATAACATTTATGCTAAAAATATGTGATGTTCAGGGTGGGGTTTAGAGATCTTTGTGGGGGAAAAGGAAGAGGAGGGGCCTGTGTTCCTGTCTGTGTTCATTCTGTGGGCTCTGGAAACAGGACTACTTTGGGGCCTTCTCCAGATTTTGTATATTGTAATTAAAAGTGAGCTTGCATTTCAAAAATAAGTGATGCATTATGACATTAAGAAAGCTATTCTATTTTACTTTATTCCATTATATTTTCAAATAGTGGTCGTGACCCACAAATTGATCGTATGGCCCACTACTGGATAGTGACTTGTGGTTTAGAAGGATTGCTCTCATCTCCCGATGACAGAATTGAGCTTTAACAGTTCATGGTTGGAGTCTGTCTTTAACAGTTCATGGGTGGAGTCTGCCTTTTTCCTGGTGCCCTCTAAGATACTCTGAGAGCTGCTAGAGGTTAGAGCCTTCACATACCCTATCTGCCTTTGATCTTAATATCAGATCACAGCGTAGTGTTGGGAGTCTCTGGGAACTCTAGGGGTTGATGGCACAAAAAGTGGGAGGATTTCTGGGCTGCTGGTGCTCTGAGGACTATTAGTTGTCATCACCTCTGCGTTTCCATTGGTTCCTAGATTTAAAAAATGCATCAGTTTCTAAGAGGGCTGAAAAGGACTGAAACACGCTCCATAGATTTAATTAATATGATTTTACCTGGTGTCTTCTTTCCCAGTTGTTTCTTTCCTTGTCTAGAGGATTGGCTTTGAGCCAACAGGCTTCTGAGTCAGTCTTGGGTTTGATTTTAACTCTACCTGTAAGAGATTGTGAGCTAGTTTTCTTTTCTGCAAATTAAGAATCATAAAACCAACCAGTCAGCCTTTTTAAAATTATTAAAAATAATATAAAAAAACTCAGGCACATCATCTGATCAAAGAATTGGAAACCAATAAATAAATAGAAGCCTCCTTCCCTCCCCCTGGTGCATTACTTCCGGAGCATATATTTCAGTCAGCAGTGGTTGACATCTCTGAACAGGCAAGCACCACAGGCAAGATTCTCCTCAGCAGGATCACAGCCCAAAGCTGGGCCACAGCCGCTAACCAACAATGCATCAAAATAAATAGCAAGCACAGTTTTCAGAAAAAATCAAATAAAAGCCCAGTAACACACATCAACCACTACATTCACAATACTATGAAGAATTCAAAGGCTGTCTTAAGTCCTTATTACGAAAAATATTAGAAGAGATAAATGGTATACAACCATGTCAATTATCTACTTCCCCAGCAAGGTAAGTGTACCACTGTCCATTTTGTGTGAGTGGTAACAAGACTTGAAAGCAAAGAATTCACTAAGCGTCAACAGAGTTAGAACTGTCCAGTCTTAATGAGCACTGGTGTTGGCTCACCTGTTTTCTGTTCTGTACTTCAAAGCATAATATCTCAACCCCATCAGTTTTATCTCTAAAATCTGTTGTAACTGTTTGCTTATCTTTCCAATCTGTTTCTCTAGAGGAGCAAATGTTATGCTGGGAGTTATCTAAGTGAAGTCCTCCAGGCTCGTGGTCCCCACCTCCCAGGCCACCAACTGGTAGAAGCTCACAGCCTGTTAGGGACTGGGCAGCACAGCGGGAAGTGAACAGCGGAAGGTGTGAACTTCATCACAGCTGCTCCCCATGGCTGGCTTCACTACCTGGGCTCTACCCCCTGTCAGATCAGCACAACATTAGATTCTCATAGGACCATAAACCCTGCTGTGAACTGAACATGTGAGGGATCTGGGCTGTGGCAATGCTCTTATGAGATTCTAATGCCTCATGATCTGAGCTGGAACTGAGATAGCCCTGGCAGTGCTGGAGAGTGGCTGAAAATACAGACTGTCATTAGCAGGTTGGCTGCACAGAGACTACAATAAATCAATTACTTGCAGACTCATATCAAAACCCTATCAGGGAGTGGCAAGCGACAGTTAAGCCAGATCTGAATTGTGGTGTGTTGCATAATTATTTAATTGTATATTACAATGTAATAATAATAATAATACTAATAATAGAAATAAAGAGCACAATAAATATAACATACCTGAATCATATTAAAACCATCCTCTCACCCATAGTCCAGTCCAGGGAAAAATAGTCTTCCTTGAAACTGTTCTCTGGTGTCAGAAAGGTTGGGAACTGCTGCTCAAGGCAGGGGAAAGCAGAGCCTTGCCACTTAGCAAGCTGCAAGAATACCAGTGCTTCACATGGAGCAGCCACCCTAGACTTTGCAAGTATATGAGATTATGCCAACCTGAAAGTACAATATGGAATTACAGGGTAGAATGGAATTTAGTAAACTGAGCAACTACAACATGTTGTATTTTAGAAATAATTTCATTGGATTAAGAAGTTGCAGGGCTTTATGACGTATGCTTATAATGGTGACATTAGCACATGTTAAAACCAGGAGGACTTTGTCATGGTAGGTTTCATAACACTGGTGCTCTTGAAAATTTCAAAAACTTAGTAGTGGGGCTTTTGTGAATTACATCATGGAAAGTGATATAAATGGAAACAGAAGAAGAAACTATTCTACTTCTTTCTAAAAGGAAATGGAGCAATTTTTATTAAACCAGGTCTAGGAATCACAGAGCCAATTCTATAGGCTGGTTCTCGACCTGTGTCATCTTTTGGGGTGGCTGTCAGAATAGATAAATCAAAATCTTACTCTTCCGTAGTATTTACTCATATCAGTACTTTGGGAGGGATCTGACAATCATTATAAGGTAATATTTCCTATTGTTCTCTAGTTGTAGAAATAATTGATACATTCGGGCAGGCATATGTTAATGTCCAAGGCAACGGAGATAGTCATTTTCTACGTCTTTTCCAATAAATGGGTTGGGTAGAATTTTGCTCTTATTACTATTTCATAGAGAAAGTAAATGAAACTAAATTTTCAAATAAAATATTGAAATCATCTTATTCTAAGATTCCGTAATAATAATTCTTGTTGCTAAAAATTTTTATGTTTTACTTCTTTCTTGTTGCTGAAAATTTTTGATGATGAATCATCAAATGTTTCTTTGAAAATTTTTTTCTGTGTTCACAAGTATTTACAACTGAGTGATTCTCTTTAGATGAAGTGTCTTGGTCTGAACTGTCATAACAAAACACCATCAACTTTATTGCTTACACAAAAGCATTTATCTCACAGTTCTGGAGGATGGAAAATCCCAGGCCAGGGTGTTGGCAGGTTCCTAGTCTGGTGTGGGCCTTCCTGCCAGCTGGCAGGTAAGCGTCTTTTTGCTGTGCCCTCAACATGCAGAGAGAGACAGAAAGAAAACACTTTGATCTTTTTTTATAAGGGCATTGATTAACCCCATCATGGGGGGCCTTAACCCTTCAGACCTCATCTAAACCTAATTACCTTCCACAGGCCCCCCTTCCTACTTTCACACAGCGCCAGGTATTCAACATAGGAATTTGAGGGGGACACATTCAGTCCATGACAGTAAGATTATAAAACGCTACTTTTTACCTTGATAAATATTTATATAACACTTAATATGTCCTGATGTTTTACAAATGTTAACACGTCTAATACTCCTAGCAACCCCAGGAGGCTGGCATTTTGATTAGCTCTTTCACAGAGGAGAATCATGAACAAACAGAGGTGAGAAAAATTGCAGTGATCCTGAGGCGAGCTGAGCGGTGGAGCTGAGGTCTCAGATCCCGAGGCAGGCTGAGCGGTGGAGCTGAGATTTCAGATCCCAAGGCAGGCTGAGTGGTGGAGCTGAGATTTCAGATCCCAAGGTGGGCTGAGCGGTGGAGCTGAGATTTCAGATCCCGAGGCCGGCTGAGTGGTGGAGCTGAGATTTCAGATCCCAAGGCAGGCTGAGTGGTGGAGCTGAGATTTCAGATCCCAAGGAGGGCTGAGTGGTGGAGCTGAGGTCTCAGATCCCGAGGCAGCCTGAGCGGTGGAGCTGAGATTTCAGATCCCAGGGCCAGCTGAGTGGTGGAGCTGAGATTTCAGATCCCGAGGCCAGCTGAGTGGTCGAGCTGAGATTTCAGATCCCAAGGCAGGCTGAGCGGTGGATCTGAGGTATCAGATCCCGAGGCTTGCTGTGCGGTGGAGCTGAGTTCTCAGATCCCGAGGCAGGCTGAGCGGTGGAGCTGAGTTCTCAGATCCCGAGGCAGGCTGAGTGGTGGAGCTGAGGTCTCAGATCCCGAGGCCGGCTGAGCGGTGGAGCTGAGATCTCAGATCCCGAGGAGGGCTGAGCGGTGGAGCTGAGATTTCAGATCCCGAGGAGGGCTGAGGGGTGGAGCTGAGATCTCAGATCCCGAGGCCGG
>CAUYRH010087145.1:0-22154 GCA_963574655.1 Perodicticus potto
CCACTTATTGCACAAGAAGATAGGGAAAGGGGAGAGGGAGGGAAGGGGAGGGAGAGGGAGGGTGGGGGGAGTGAGGATAGAGGGCGGGATCACACCGGTGGTACATATTTGAAGGGTTAGGAGAAAACTTCTAAATACGGACCAAAATTGTTCTCACAAAGTAATGAGAAAGTCTCTGGAATGTTATCACAATCAAGTTGATGAAAATATCTCTGATCGTATCTGAAGCCCGTACACTGTACCCCATGACTGAATTATTGTACACAGATATGATTTAATAAAAAAAAAAAAAAAAAAAAGGATAGTTTTACGCAAGATCCCAGGAGAAGTGCATGGAAAGTGCCAGGGGAAATGTCACAATCGCAGACAGAAGTGCTGAAATTCCAGTAGTGGCACCTGTGGCCTGAGCGAGGGCAGCCCCTTGGCCCTGCAGGCCACGCCCCAACCCGCCAATGCTCAGCTCCTGTGTCGCCCGTCCCGGGTCTTTCTCCATCTGTGCCCACACACACAGCCATGAGCAAGCAGCGGCTGGTGGCCGAGGGTGCTCTCCGGCTCAGGAAGGGGTCTCAGCGGAGTTGCTCCAGAGGCCACGGGATGGTGCGGGGCTGGGCTGAAGGCAGCACGGGGCGGGGGGGGGGGGACATCAGAGAAAGGAGGGGCCACAGGAACAGCCCACAACTCTACCTGCCTTCCTCCTCGTCTTCCGCCCAGACTCAAACCCCGCCTCTCTCCCCCACCCTGTTCCTCCAGCTCTGCTTTCCCTCTGCTGGGAGTGAGAGCCCTACCCTCGGGGCTTCTGTCCTGTGCCCACTGCCTGTCATCCCTCACATTATCTTCCCTTCCCTCTGCTGGGATTTTTATAAATCGCAGGCTCTGTAAAGTGGCCTCTGCAGGCTGTGGTTATGGACATGGTGGGCAGATGGATGGGCATCCGGGGGGGGCCTCGCCACACAAGGACGTGCAGGCTGGAGTTTGGGGGTGTCTTCCCCAGCACTAGCAGCCGGTCACTCCCCAGTGTGCTGCTCTAACCCAGTAAATGCCTTAGGTCACCGATAAGGATGAATTATCTGGGAACAGCTTCTGAGAGGATCCTAAGAGACCGTGCGAGTGGGCAGCATGGCCAGGGTGCAGCTGAACGTGGGCAGGTGTGCAGCTTGCTACGATGCGCTGGGGAAAGCCTCACAAAGAACTTTATGTTAATGTGACAGAGAGCACTGAGCCACACAGTAAAGAGCCACTGAGCAATGTTTTAGGAAGAATGAGAAAGGGTGCCACGAATAAAAGGCAGCGGCTTCCGGGCCAGGCTGGTGGGCACCGAACACAAAGGTCCTTTCACTCCGCGCACACAGCCCGGGGTCTGCCAAGACGCAAGGCGCATTCACATCTTCTGACCTGGGGACCTCCCTCCTCAGAACTTGTAGAAGGCACTTAACTATGGAAAAAACATGAAAAAATGGGAAGCCATTGAAATGTCCAGCAACAGGGGAAGAATTCAGAAAACTATAATGTGCCCACCAGAGGAAGGGCACGCAGTTTTTAAAACTGACTGCGCTGTTTCCAGCCGCTGCAGAATGATGAAATACTCAGGAATAAACTTACAAAATACGCCCTCGTGTTAAAAAGTGTAGAAAACCAGTAGAAAAAAACCAAAGTTCTAAATCAATGGAGAGACACACCACGCTGGGAAACGGGAAGACTCAACCTGTGAAGATGTCACTGTCCACAAACCAATGGGTAGGCCTTAGACAATTCCCATCAAAGTCTGGGTAGGGCTTTCTGTAAGTCAGACAAGCTTATTCTAAAATTTGTATGGAAAAAGAGGCTTATAATAGTTAAAATGATTTTTAAAAATAATGAATAGGCAGGATCACTCTGTCAATGTTAAGGTTTGGACATGGCAATAGTAACTGACAGGGTGGGTGCTGGTGAAGGGTCAGGAAGGCAGACGGAAAGAGCAGCGCAGAGCCCGGGATCAGATGGGTTCAAATGCGCGCGGCCGATCACATCAGGGTGAAAGAACAATTCCGTGGAAGAGGAGAGCCCTTTCAACAAACCACGCTGGAGAGTGGGACATCCGTAGGAGAAAAAAACGAAAGGCATTTGACCAAACTTCCACACCCTTAAAGGGATTAGTTGAAAATGGACCACAGACCTACATGTAAAACACAAAACCATGAAACTTTTACAAGAAAATGTAGGAGAAAATCTTCAGGACCTAGGGCCAAGAAAAACTTCTTAGACACGACACCAAAGACAAGATGCATAAAGGAAGAACCGATACATTGAACTTCATCAAAATTTAAAACTTTTGCGAAGACCCTATTAAAGAGCTGAAAAGGCAATTTACAGAGCGGGAGAAAGTCTCTGTAAACCACACAACCAACGACAAACAGTCCTGTATCTATAACATACCAAGAATTCTCAAAAGTTAACAGTGAAACAAAACAGGCATTCCAATTAGAAAATGGACAAAGAGACATTTCACCACAGAAAGACAGACCAGCGCATGGACACACGGTCAAGTCAGTCATTGGAGACACGGGGACCACAGCACAGTGTCACTGCACACTTGTCAGTGTCACTAAAAGCAAAACATGCAGTGACATGGTGAGGGTGCAGGGAGCCTCCCGGGCCGCAGGTGTGAACGTGAACTGGGGCAGCCTCTCTGCAAAACAGTCTGGACAGTGTCTTATAAAAGGAAACGCACTCCCAACCACGCGCCCCAGCGGCTGCATCCCCGGCACTTCATGCAGAGCCTGCACGGCGCCCATCGTAGCTTTATGTGGTTAGTGCATGAACCAGAACAGCCCAGGTGTTCTTCGGGGGAATTTACAGGGCTCTGGTGCTCCTACATGGAACACTACGCAGCAGTAAAAAGGAATAAATACAGATAGGCACAAACTACATGGCTTTCCGGAGAATTACACCTTACACACTGCACGGTTCCACTTCTATATAAGGAGAATAACTGGGCGGTCGCCAGAGGTGAGAGATGGTGTGTGTCTGTGTACCTGTGTCTATGTGTGTCTGTGTGTGACTATGTGTGTGTCTGTGTGTCTGTGTACCTGTGTCTATGTGTGTGTGTCTGTGTGTCTGTGTACCTGTGTCTATGTGTGTGTGACTATGTGTGTGTCTGTGTCTGTGTACCTGTGTCTACATGTGTGTCTGTGTGTCTGTGTACCTGTGTCTGTGTGTGTGTGTGTCCATGAACCTATGTCTACATGTGTGTCTGTGTACCTGTGTCCATGTCTTTGTCCATACAAGGGTGACATGAGGATCTTTGCAGAGTGGAACAGTTCCATGTCTTGCTCATGATGGCATCGCCACAAATTACACACGTGATAAATCTGCAGAGCACTGCACACACCCATCACACACCTGTATGTGTAAAACTAGAAAACCTAAATTAATCTTGTTTTTGTACTAAATGCTAAATTCCTAGTTTTAACACTGTCCTGTGGTAGATGGTCCTGTTCAGGGAGGTAGTCGGGGTGAGAGTAGATAGGACCTCTCTGTACTTTTTTGTGGCTTTCCGTGAATCCATAATTAATTCAAAATAAAAAAAAATTTAAGTGATTTTGAAATCTATCTGGCAATATTGAAAGAGCTTTGTTATAGGATTTAAAGAAGGCAGGAAAATAAATTTTACATACCATGACAGGTAAAAAAATTTGTAGAGAAAACATCAAGATTTCAAAGCAAAAGTCATATAGACTATAAATGATTAATTTTCTGTCCTCTGTTTTTTAAATTTTGTATAAGGAAATATAAAACCAATCAAGAGGGCCCAGGCTGCTGGGTAAGGAGGTTTCAAAGGATAAAGCTACCTCCCAGGCCACCTCTGTGGGGCTCCCACTGTCCACCCATTTCAGCTGAAATATAATGAAAAATAATGAAATATAATGCAAAATTTGAGGCAAAATTGTGGATTTTGAAAAGCAAATAAGATCAAAGAACTTGCTACAAGGGAGAGAAAAGATGGAAGTTGCTGGAGAAGATTTGGACATCGTCTCTAGATCAAGGAACAAGTCCACTGATTGATGAAAAAGAAAGACGCAGTATTTTTAAAACTATTAAAATGTTTTATACTCAACACATAAGATTCCTCTTGGGCATTAACACAGAATTTCTATCAGGGTACAGATGGAAAATATAAATATGCACAATATGGGTGGCAACACAAACTTTCCAGCATGCAGGCAGCCGGACAAAGTTCATTGGTTTTTTTTACCAGGGGGTGGGGTGTCTGGGGATGAGGGGCGGTTACTGGAAACTTACCAACCAAAATACCTATTTAAAAGTGAAATCAGGTACTACATCCACAATAGCTAATTTGATAACTTAGTAAAATATGATAAATTTATTTCCCTTAAACTAGTTTTCTAGCAATGATGGATTTGATTTTTCTTGAATCGTGATGAACAGCAATGAAACCCAATGAAGGAGAGCGTGTCTGACAGGCACACGTGTGCTGGGTTATAATCCCTTCATCCTTGAAGAAGCTTCAGTGTGAGTGGGGTTCCTCGATATGTAAATGAGGTGCGTGGGGTAACGGAAGGGAGCTGCCCTTGTCAAGGCAGGTACTAATGTGCTCCAGCCGCTGTGCCCATGTCCTGCCGGAAACAGACCTCTTCGTCATCCTCAGGAAGAAAGACGGCCAGTTTGCTCAGCAGAGTTTTGGGAGACCTGGGATGCGAGGCTGCCCCTCCGTGTGCACCAGTTTTCCTATCCCGAGGATTCTTGCCAATTCAGGCAAGAAACAACCAGGAATTTGAGAATGAAGCTCAGACGATTTCAGGGGTGATGTGTAGTTTCTCTCTCATCAGTTCCCGAAACTTCTGGACAAAAATCTCATTCAAAGGAGTTCACTAAATAACCACCCTTCTTTTTCTCCTTTTTTAAAAAAAGACAACCTAGGGTGGCACCTGTGGCTCAAGGGAGTAGGGCGCCGGCCCCATATGCCAGAGGTGGCGGGTTCAAATCCAGCCCCCGCCAAAAAAAAAAAAAGACAACCTAGTTATTTTACATTTTAAAAGATTATGAACCATTTTGGCTCAGAGTTTTCAGATGGCCCTCAGCCCTCTGGACGTCACACTGCCCGCTCCCCAGCCCTGCAGAACTGTCAGGGCCAGGAGAGGTTGGCACAAAATTCTAATTCAAGTGTGATTAAGCTAACTGTTGAAAACCACACTTGCCTTAATTTTTGCCAGTAAGAGCTGTCAATTACAGATTTCCAAACAGCCACATGCATAGAGGAGGTATGTCAAGTGAGGGGCAAACTGAAGTGGCGTACCCAGCACTGTGTCCTCCAGACTCTTAGACACCACTGCATTACATCAGCATTTCCCTCATTATTCACAGACACCAAAGGCTGAGAACCGAAAGACCCATTGCAGGCTCCTGCAGGAGTCTGAACGCTGAAACTTTACTCCCTAACAGATAGATTCCATCTTCTGAGACATCCTTGAACCCAGTGACGTGTGAGGCCATTTGGAAGAAGCTCTCAGACTTGGAAAACTCTTACAGGAGAAACTGCAGGTTTTGCACAGAGACAATATCAATTTCGTTATTCACTGGGCAGGCCATGTTTTGTGTTAATTGCCTGTTTTATTCCGTTGAATCCCTTCCTGCCTAGCAAGGTGCCTGTCACACAGCCTTTGTGTAAGGAATCAATGAACCCTCCTGCCTGGCAGTTCCCAGCACGCCCTGAAATGTGAGCCTCACGCCCTCAAATGTGAGGCTGCAGAACCACCACTCCGTGTGGTACGACCCCACCCGCATGGTGAGAGCCGATCCCTGTTTATGGCATAAGATGAAGGCTTGAGAACTCTCCACGCCCTGAAAGTCATTACTGGCATTACACATAATTTTTAAGTTCATAGAATTCACACTGTAAAAGTTGTTTTAAAAAAATCTATCCTAGCTTGAGATCTGGCAAAACACTCTGGCCACGTCTGACAATCGCAGGTGTCCTTTTCCACGTCCACCTGCCGGAGACTTTGGTGATGGTTAGGTTTCCGAAGGTCTCATAGTAGTATATGGAAAAGCTATTTATACTACAGAAAGTGGTTTGGGAACCTGGTTAGAAAACCCATCTGTGCAGGATGCTGCTTTGAGCTGCCAGGTAAAAAGGTCTGTTGTTCTCTTCACACCAGGAAGACCAGCTCTTTCCCAGAGGCCTGGAGGGGTGGACCATGCGCCAGGCGGTGTCCTGGCCATAGGTGCAGACACACAAGGGCCCTCGTTAGGAATTCTGTAGTCTGGCAATGACACTCATCCTCCAGGCTCTATTAACACCTTCAAATCTGAACAATTTTATTATCATCAATACATGGGCACACACCAACATACTCTTGCTAAATTTAAAATCCTCATGCCCTGGAGGTATCAGTCCATTCATTGTCCACTTACTCATATTTAGTCACACTTTTTTTTAAAAGGCTAACCTCCTTAAGGTAAGACAATGCTTACAAGAAACAGGAGTCATTAACCACAAATGGGAATGCTGGTGGAGCCCAGAAGCAGCGAGAGGCCTGGGCAGAGCGGGAGGAGCCTGAGAGGTCCCCTCGCTGACGGAGTCCAGTCCCTCCCTCTTCCCTGCAGTGTCTCTGACCCGTGTCAGTGGGACCCCATGGTCACATTGTCACCACTCCTGGGTCAAACGCAGAGCGCCACTCGACATGCACTTGGCTCATGTCTGCTTCGTAAAAAGAAACCCGTCACTGGCATCTGGTTTTGAGTGTTTCCAAATTGCTCTTCTTGTCCAGAATGACAGCCTTGGACATCAGTGCAAATCCTTCCCAGGACACAGCCCTGCTGAAAAGTGCAGAGTTAGGTCAAAGTCTGCCCGTGGGAAACTGGTATCTGCACCTTGGAGTGAGTGCTCATCTGCAGGCTGCCCTCAAACAGTGGCTAGAAACAGCACCGTGTGTGTGCATATATGTGTATATGTGTGCACACGTATGCATGTGTGTGGGTGTGTATGTGTGTGCGTGTGTGTGTTGGGGGTACTTGGCGTTATCTACTGCAATTCTTGGCGGAGGACATCTTGGAGTTGCTGTCACTGAAGCAGCTGATAAGAGTTCATGAGTTCAGCTTTCTGCTACTTCTTCCCACAGGGTGACATATTCTTCTTATACTTGGAACTTTTCAAAGGATGGTTACCCAGGAAGTCACTAAGCCCCTTTCCCAGAACGGTTCAACATTATGGCAAACTCACTAGTTCATGCAGACTCGGACTTCTGCTTCAAGCCTCATGACTAATACAGTCCCTGGTGCCAGTCCAGTTTTCTAAAGCTGAGAGTGACATAAAGCCTAACCTTCTCCTTTTGTCGTGAAAATCGGATGCAAAGAGGAATTAACAATTGAACTAGAAGCTGCTGGCAAATAAAAATCCCAGGGGAATTTCTGCTCCACTTCTGCTCCTCTTCCCAGCACCGGATGTGCATCCTGTGCGGGGGAGGCAGAGACGCACCGGTCGGCAGGACCCCCGGTCCCCAGGCTGCGCCAAAGCCACAGGCTGCAGCTGGGTGCTGACGGCTGAGAGCCAAGCAGCAAGACCAACATGTGCCCCAAAGAGCTCTGGTTTTGATGTTCTTTAGCAGAAACGGTCAGACCTCTGTCCCTGGGAGAAGCTCCCTACAGCAGGAGTCCTGACCCAGGGCGGAGAAGACGCTCAGCTCGGAGCGCACAGACCTCACGAGCACTCAGGGCCCAGAACACGAGAAACTCGGTTCTCAAAGGTAAACTGGTAACTTACGAGGCTGATTTAGAAGTGACTTCTCTTCCCCTTCCCCCACGGAGCTAGAATACTATTCGAGCGACAACAGAAAACACCAGCTCATGAAACACCACGTAAAAATCAGCAGAGCTCCCACACACTGTGCTAGCCTGAACCCGGAGCACGCCACCTAAGCAGATGGGGTTTCCGTGTAGGCACGCCGTGCTTCCAGAGGGGCAGGGTCCTCCAGGTGAAATCGTTCCTGCATCCTTGTGCAAGAGACATCCCCCTACAATGCCTCAGATTTCTTTGTTCTAAAAGAGAAAAAAGAAGGAAGCTCCCACCCCTCACCCAGCCCTGCCCCTTGTCCCCACATGTCAGAGTGGTGGCCTGTGTCACCTTGCTCACAGGTAAGAGCACATTTCAGGCAGAACATGGTGGGAGGAAGGAAAGAGGCGAGGAAATGCGTCCTCTGGAGAAGGGCTGGCCACCAGCGGGTGGGGGGGGAGTCCCAGGGTATTACAGCTGGGAACGGGGAGTCTAGGAAGGGTGGCAGTGAGCTCAGCCTGGAAGTCTCGGAGGATAAAAGAGGCAGTTTCTGCTCCTCTTTCTCCTGTAATCCAGAGACTATGGACATGCTCTTCCCTGGGAGCCAGTCTTTGGAGGTGCAGTGACCAGCATGGTGTCCTGGGCTGCAGGCTATCAACCTGGTGTCCCCTGATACTCGGGACCCTCACTGCAGCCCCGGGGTCACTAGGTGGCTCACCCCACCCTGCCCAGCCCAAGCTTCAGGCGTGGCCATACCCACTGGGTGCCCACATCATCCAGACTGACTCCCTTGTCTCATAGATCACTGGCTGCTGACATGACAGTTACTGTATTTTCATTTTTCTTGGCTTGTGAGTCCACAACGACTTTCCTCCTAGTACCCGACATTATGGGAAGGGACATTCCTGCAGCCTTTGAAACAGGACTTTAGGTCCTGGTTCTCGTGAGCGTGCCAGCCCTCCTCGTAGGATGGGAGGTCCGGGATGAGTTGTGCTGAGAATCGCTCACCACTGAGGAGACAGCAGAGCCCCCCTGCATCCCACTATGGGGCGTGTCCGGGAACAGACCCAGGCATGTCCAGGCAGCCCAGGAAACAGCCAAACCTTCCTTTACAATCAAAGTGACAAAATTCAAAAGAGAATGTGAGGCTATGTTCTACACGCACACAGTACCTCTGACCCCACATCCACACTGGGCGTCCCTGTTCTAGGTGGTGCCCACAGCCTTCTAGCAGGTTCCACCAGAAACCCAAACAAAACACAACAAAAAACTGCCAGGCACTCTCTGTGAAAAGAAAATCCTCTAATAAACATTTTCTATTCTCTCACCACAGTAGACAGAGACGCCCGTTGGAGGCGGGTGCGATGGCGTGACTAGGCTGCAGCTGTCCTGTGCTCCGGCCACGTCCAGGAACTCTCATTTAGGCAAACACCAACACCCGGGCCCTGAGGGCTGGGAGAAGGGACCACACCTCCTGCTCTCACCCTGCCCTGCCAAGCACACCACTTTCTCTCCCAGTTGCCCACTGCCGCTGACCCTGCAGACCGGGTGGGCATAGAGTGCTGTGCCCGTCACCCTGGCTCTGCTGAAGTGCCCCCCCTCCAGCTGCTGGCAGGTGGCTCCGTCCCACACATACAGGCCAGGCACAACTGCAGCCTGGGTGTGCACAGGGCACGTCCCGCAGGCTGAGTGGCCTGGCTATGGAGTGTTCTTCCAGTGTAGAGAGCAGAGGTGACTCCTCAGCACACTCAGATCAACACAGACAGGGTCCTGACCACCACGTCCCCCGCATACTCTCAACGGCCGAGTGGCTTGGGGCACTCTAGAGCTGGGTCGGTCTCCTGCTTGTCAGTGACTGGATTCAGATTAACTTGAAGTTCTGCTCATGGAGACTGAGGGAAAATGAACGGACTGAATTATGCTAAGATCTTCTCTGCACAGAAGCCTAATTGGGTAATAGGTTCTGATCTGAGAGTATCTCCGTCACCTGAGCAGAAACGGAGCCTGTGCGTTATCAAAAAAGGTTTAACGATGTATCATATCATATATTAGGTGTACAGAAAAGTCAAGATAACTTAAAGAGATAATAGAGACATACTACAAGGAAGTCAGTGACTCCCAGGAAATCTCAGGAGGTCAGAATAAACCCTGAAATCCTTCCAACCTCTGTACACAGACGGTCCTTCCTCTGTGCCCCTCGCGGTCCTACAATTTCTATGACAACTTGCAAAATGTTTGAACTCCAAATCACTAATGTGCCGCCCAAAAAAGAAAGGGGGCTACAGCGGTGTGTTAGTGAAGGCCTTCAGAGGCACAAGATCAGTAGGAGCTATGGGGGTGGAGGGGAGGGAAGCATTGATTGATTATAGAAGTTGGTTCTTACTCAGGGAGGTGACATGTCCCAGGGTCTGCAGCCAGCCAGCTGGAGACCCAGGACAGCCGATGCTAAGTTCCAGCCCAAGGCCGGAGACAACCAGAGTCCCAGCTGGTCCAGCTGACTCAGCGGGCAGGAGGACCCCCTTGCTCTGTTCTATCCAGGCCTTTGACAGGTGGGGAAGGCCTCACACACAGGGGAGGGTGGTGAGCCTGAGTCAGTCTCTCAATCTGAATGTTAAACCAGACACAGATCCACGAACACTGTCACAGACACACCCAGAAGAGCGTTCATCCAATATCTGCGTGCCCCAGGGCCCAGTCAAGGTGATACATGAAGGAAACCTGCACCACCCAGGGACTGCTGTGTGTGCCAATGGAGGGGAGGCGTGAGGCACATGGCGTCTTAGCCACTCTCCTGATAAGATAGTGACCACGTTTGGGGTGTGTAGACATGTAGTGATGCCACTGTTAGTGGCTGGCACTGGTAAAGAAAAGCAGATGCTGTTAAGAGGTGGTGAACCTGAGGGGCCCAGAAAACCCCACATGGGGGTGGGGACGGAATCAGGGGTGTCCTGACCCCTGGCTCTGGGCATGTCCCCACGGGGATGCCACACAGCGTGCTGCTGCTGAGCTGGCTGCAGTCTTAGAGAAGGGGACATCTGGGGTTTCAAGCACTTTTTATGAAGCAGAAACCCTTCAAAGATTATCATATTAGAGTTTCTGTTTTTTATGCTATTTAGGGGAAAGTGTTATGCTTTGAATTAGTTAAACTGGGAACATAATATAATTCCTGCCATTTAAAGTAAAGGTGTACCTGCTCCTGATATTTGAGACATATCATCCCCCGTCTCCCAGAAGAGGATTAGACTTGGGCCAGAGGCGGCCTCTTGAGCTGGGAGGTGATGCTGTAAGCACCTCTGTGTTGGTTTTCGGTGGGCAGTGGGAACTCAGGGAAAAATAGTTTTTCATTCTCTTTTTCAACACACAGGCCTGGAGGCATGCAACTCAGGAGAAGGTGCGTGGGTGGGAGAACGCGGTGCGCAATCCTTACCGCACCTGCTCATTCTCCTGGTGTGTGTCAGCCCAGCGTGGGGACCTTCAGCCGCACCCTGGACGCCAAGACCACCACACGGGGCAGCGCGGCAGGGCACGCGTGCTCAGGGAGGACTGCTTTTTCTGCTTAATGACGGCATTGTCGCGAGTGCTTACATCACAGATCAGAAATGGCCTGTGTAGACTTTGCCGCTGAGTTTCAATAGCTTCCAGCAGTAAGAATGATGAGCACGGCGTCCTCGCTGGCACCAGAAGGAGAAAGTCTGTGTTAGCACAGAACCAGGGATGCCTATTTTATAAAAACTATCAACTTTCTTCTCACGAGGTTGAGAAGAAATGGGGGAAAGACGTACAGGATGGCTGACAAAAAGTGCAAACGTGCTTGCTCCCACTGGCTCTGTGTGATGTAGACAGAGATTTGCGCTCAGCTGAGAACAGGGGCACCTTCGGATGTACCAGACGCCCAGGCCACGCCAGCTGCGGAGAAAAGACGCTCAAATCCTACCGAGCTCCCCCTCCACCCCAGCTGCCTGACTTCCTGGGATGTGGAGTGCATATTTCATTTTGATGTGCTTCAGTGAAATGCAGACCTTCATTCCAAAGAACAACTATTCCTAGCATTTCTTTCCAGTTCTTATAACAAGCACCTAATAATACAATAAATAACCAAACTCAGTGAAGGCAGACAAAAAGATAAATTATCAACCCAACAAGAGAGCTTCCTATTGTTTTCCCGACAGAGCAAATATTCTAAGACACTGCGCCAGAATGCTGCCTGAGGAACAATGACGCCTTCCACACACGTCCCGTAAAACATTTGATCAGAATTCTGAAGGGACCAGGCAGGGCCTTGATATGCTCAGGGGGAATTTCGGGGCTTTGTGAGAAACACAAGCCCTTTGTGGTCGGGACATCACAGTGGAGAAAAAGGAAAGAGGAGAGGTCGTGGTGCCCACCGCAGGGAAGGGAGACGGGAGGGCCGTGGTGGGCAGGGTGCGGGGCAGGCGGCAGAGATGTGCTCTTGCCCTTACGTTCCTATTTTTCTTCCCCCTGGACCCTTCCTTGATCATAAAGAAATACCATGAATGGTCACTTATTCCTGAGCAGGTGACCTGCTCTGCAGTCCTTTGGGGGAGTATTTCTCAGTCCAAAGTGCTGTTTCCCCTACCCAGGCAAAACCCTTTCACCAAAAAGCACACGTATTTTGCATGCTCGTAAGCAGGGCAAACCCCAACATAGACTCCGTCAGAAAGAAGGGCGCAACTCATCTGCCATTGAGCGCTCCTGTTTTCAGTGTCAAGAACAGTGACTGAGAGGGACTTCCTGCTCCAGGCTGGTGGTCCCCTGTGTGTACCACTGTCCCAAAGCCCTCACGCCTCGTTCTGGAGGCCTGAGGCCAGCATTCCAGAGCCCAACCTGCAAACACGTTTCTGTCCTTGCCCATCCCATGACCCCCGAGTCTTGCTCCAGACCCCGCCTTATCCCTGGTCCCTGAACCGTTGGTCTCGCTCCCCTCACGCCCTATCAGTCTTCAATCTCTCCCATCTTCCCCATCTGCCCTAGGCCATTTCCCTCCCAGTAACAAATGCTTTTGAGCTTGTTTCCCCACAGACCTGTCGGACATCTGCTCTTTCCCTTCTCGGCCATGTTTTTTGAAGCAGGAAGTCAGTCCTTCCCTGCCTTCCCCTACCCCAAGGCCACCCTCCGAAGCCATGGAACAGGGGAAGGTCTCCAGATGTCCCTCGGTACTCCCCAGCTCATAGCTGGCCTCCACTGGCCGAGCCCATACCTGGGGTCACCCCTGCCGTGCAGAAGTGCTGAGCAGGAAGTTTCTAGGAGGAAGGACAGCTGAAGGAGTTTCAGAACAAGGAGCTTCAGAAACAGTTTCTATCAAGTTGCTGTCACAGCTGCGGGGAGCACCTTGCTCTGAAACTTCAGCAAGTCTGTTTACACACAGACTTTGGAGAGGGCGGCTCTGCAGCTATCAAGGAGAAGAGGCTGACGCCTGCACTGTGGCTGTGCTCGAGGGAGCAAGAAGGGGAATGGCTTGCAGCAGTTGCAATGGTGACCACCAGGGAGCACGAAGTACGCTTGCGTGTGTGTGTGTGTGTGTGTGTGTGTGTGTGTAAGGCACTGGACACAGCCGTCTGCAAACATGTCACCAAGCACGTGTGTGTGTGTGTGTGTGTGTGAGGCACTGGACACAGCCGTCTGCAAACATGTCACCAAGCACGTGTGTGTGTGTGTGTGTGTGTGTGTGTGAGGCACTGGACACAGCCGTCTGCAAACATGTCATTTACTCTTCAAAGCCACCTATGAGGAGGGCGTTGCCGGCTCACATTTGGAGGTCTGGAGAGGCAGGCACACAGTGACCTAATTTGGTCAAAGTGGCTTTGCTCGTGAGGACCTCAAGGTGGGAGGAGGGAAGAAAGACGGATGAGCTTGGAGCGACCCTCTGCCGTGAGCCTGCACATTTCAGAATCCTCAGGGAAGGAATTCGTTCCTGCAGGATACAGAACTGGCAGCTTGAGCTAAACAAAGTTCAGAGCAAAAGATGTTCCCAGCCGACACGTGACAAGTTTACTCCAAGAGGTACCCTGTACTCACTTTGGGTATCTGGATGAGTTGTTTAATTTCCCCGGGCCTCCGTGGACCAGGGGTGATTGTGACGCGTAGGTGACTGAGCTAAGGCACAGGGACGTTGTTGGTAAGCAGACACACCCAGTCACTCACATGTCCATAAGGACACGTTCATGTAAATGTATAGACGTAAGACACACATGATCAAAGAATTTAACAAGTATCTCTAGCCCTTCTCTGTTGGAAGCTGAGAAGTTACAATGCTTGCCCTCAAGGTGTTTGGACTCCAGTGAGGAGGCAAATATATACATACAAACTGAAAAGCCAGACTGTCAAGCACCATAACACGTGCGGGGAGCACTGTCACCTCCCGAGGCCTCTCTGTGCCTGCACGCTCGGAGAGGACACGCATTACACACACACCACAGACCACGGAAGGGGCCACGGAAGCCCTTCACCAGGTGCCAGGAGTCTCCAGGCGGGATCAATTGCAACAGGGGAACCCACGATGCTGCACCTCCCTCCACGGGGCAGGGAGGGCTTTGTGGACGGGACATCTGACTTGAGTGAGTTAGGTCCTGAAGGTCGATCAGACGCCGAGAAGCCCCGGGAGCTGGGGTGGGCTCTGAAATGCGTCAGCAGAGGGTGAGTGTGTGGGGGGACACAGACAAGGCTGGGCATCCAGTGGTGTGGAGGCCGCGACGGGGCCAAGGGCAGTGGGGGGTGTGCACCAGCTGAGCACAGTCCCCAAGGTGGCATCTAACTTACACCCGGAGTCCCAGGGGCCCGCAGGCCGGAGGCATACTACTCCAGCTCTGTGGTCCTCCTAACCCCTCCAGCCCGGAGTTACCAGGGAAAGGTGGAGAAAGTTTATTTGGCAGACAGCCAGGGCTGGCTTCCACAGGGAGCGGAGACTTCACCACCTCTGTGGGGTTTTTTTGCAGTTTTTGGCCGGGGCTGGGTTTGAACCCGCCACCTCAGGCATATGAGGCCAGCACCCTACTCCTCTGAGCCACAGGCGCCACCCACACTCTGTGTTTTAAAATAAAGGTGATCTGGAAGGAGCTCTCTGACAGGATGGCTTAGAGCTGGGAGGGCCCCCAGTGAGCAGCACTCCAGGGCGTGAGCCAGACCTAGGGGCCAGCGGAACCGGCCTCCAGCCATTCTTCCCCCAGTTCACCTTCTCCTGACTTTTTCTTCCCAACTCCTGGGCCCACCGCCTTGCCAGCCGGTAGACGGGACCCTGACACTTATCCCCACCCTCCTGCCCTCTCCCCTCCACATGGGGAAGGCCCTGACCCCTCAGCTGGGGGGCCGTCAAGAGTTCCTGAAGGAAATGAAAATCAGAGTTGGCAGATTGCTGGACACACTTTCCTTTTCCGGGGCCTCCTTTTAGGCATCTGTCTCACATCTGCTCTTTAACAGGAAGCATTTTGAGTATTTTCTTTCTGCTATCCAAGTTCTTGTTCTGACACTATAAAAAAATGTCTATTTTTCCAATATGCAAAGGTCACCAGTCTAGAGAGATGGAAGGAAACTCCGGGAACCTCCCTCAAGGCAAGGTCCAGGCTCTTGGCCTCAAAGACGTGCTCTGAGCTAAACCAGCACGCAGGCTTCACATGACACAGAGGTCTCACAGGCCATTGCCAGGGACATCGAGTCTGCCAGACACCGTGGCAGCAACTTCAGGTGAGGACATCACCAGCCCAGGTGCTTCTCACAGAACAAGTGTCTCCTGTCCTGGTGTGAAAATGCCATGTGGCTCGGATACCCACTTCCCAGGAGAGATGCACAAGGCTTGGGAATCCACCAGGCTCAGGCTTAGGGAGTGACGGTTTGCTCCACACCATCAACATGAGTGCACAGGAAGGGCACACAGCCGCCCTCCGGCTCCGGGCCACTGTCCCAGGCCTTTGCATAGTCCAGCCTCGCAGGGTGAGGCCACTCTCCCTGTTACTACCACACCACAAAGAGCCTCCATCAGCATCATTTCCAGAACATTCCTGAAAGTGTTCCTAGGCTATTTCTTGTCATCTACAAAGGACCTGCTCTCAGGGGGCACCAGTGTGCCCAGCGGCCACCCCAGGCTCTCTCCATCCCCAGTCCTGCCAGGCCTCACAGGGGGGCAACTGTAGCCCCTCCACTACCCTTAGAGCTTCTCCCGGGGCACCTCGGGTTTGCCCCAGGTATCGCTGGAGGTTCCGGGGCCAGAGGATTGGGCAGCACAGTCCCAGGTCTGGGGTGGTGCAGTAGATAGAACGGCTCTCTCCTTAGCTCTGCATGGCCCCCCCCACCTTTCTCCCTGAACCCCTGGCTTGTGCCCACCAGTTTCTGGGTATCTCCTGCCCTGTGCCCGGAGGCACAAAGAAAGGGACTCTGTCCACTCCTGGCCCCGAGGCTGCCTGCCGGTGACGCATCCCAGTTAGATGGATGCAGGGAGTTCCGGGCTGCCCCACGGCCTCCCTCCTGCACCTGACCAGCCAGAGAAGTCCAGAAACTGGCTGGAGCCCCAGGGAGAACTGGGAGTGGTGCAGGGGTAGGACTGGACCAAGCCCTGTCCCCCTCACCTCTGTGCCTGGTGGGCAAGAGGGATGATCCCTCAGGGGCAAGTGAGTTCCAGAGACTCTTCTCTGCATTGTAGATGCGAATGTGAACCCAAGGAGCTGCACACCCAAGGAGTGTGCTGAAAACAGCACGGACTAAAGCAAATCCAGTGTGCGGCCGGGGTAAATCAGCAAGACCGGGCAGCCCGCAGGGCCGCCTCATATGGTCCCAGGTGCCTTGTCTGCCAACTGCAAACACCTGCAGGGACTATGAGTCACACCCATCCTGGGAAACAGGCGATCTTTCGAAGTGTGATGGAGGAACGGTGTCTTCACTCAATCTTCCTGCCCATTTCACTCCCATGTCCCTGGGCGTCGAAGATTAACAAGGGGGCCATCACCCAGAACACTCATGCGAGGGACTGGAACGCCAGAAGGGAGAATGGGTGGCCAAGGGAGAGCCAGTCGAGGGTGAGCAAACACCCAAAGGGGAAACAAGAAAAGAATGATCAATTTTAGCCCATTTCCCAGGGCTCCAGTTTAATAGAAGAATGCAGCCTCGGCAGATTAACCACAGGGAGACTCCAGCCCACAGCAGCACTGAGTTGCCGAGAAAGTAACTTTTGACCAAGAAACTCAGGTAAAACAGAGAGTAGTCAATTAGCAGCTGGTGGACTTGTGTACAACCCCATGTGTAGGTCACTGTGTCCCTGAACTGCGCAGGGGTAAAACACAGCTGGGGCTGAGATGATCACAGCGGGTGCCCCCAAATCTGAACGGGAAACCCGCGCCTTCCCGCAGAACACGTCTCAAGCCCACTCTGGCAATCTTGGGTAGCTTGGGTTCCCCAACGGCCCGTTAGAAACAGTGGTTTAGAGCAGAGATTCTCAACCTGTGGGTCGCAACCCACAGGAACTGTATTAAAGGGTCGCGGTATTAGAAAGGTTGAGAACCACTGGTTTAGACAAACCTATTTCCTTCTTAATCTAAAAGCCAGCTCCTTTGGGGAAGGAGCCACAGCACCTGGGAGGCGCCTCAAGTCCAGGAGGGACACCCTGGCCATTTGACAGAGTGTCCTCTATGTTACGGCAACCTGCTCCACCAAACCAGAAGACACAGGGCCCTGGCTGCACACGGCAGACCCAGCTGTCCCGAGTGACAGAGTCCTAGAGCTATAATGACATTTTGGCAGGTTCTTCCCAGGACAACATACAAGTGCACAGCGTCACTTCTTCTGTCACAGCGTCAGGATCCCTGAGGCCCAGCCCCCCGAGCCGTGTGAGCAGTGCCTGTTCTAAGAGAGAGACGTTGAAAAAAAAATCGGTCCCTAGTCCACGACTAGCACATTTTGGAGATGAAACATGAGAGACTTCAGAGAACCCGCAGGCTGTGACATGTCCCACTGCCCGGGCTCAAAGCGTTTCCGACCGGGTCTCAGAAGACATTTGGCATCATCTGTGATACTGGAAAGCAAATGTGCAGATGACAAGTGTATTTCCTAAAATGTGATATTTTAAATCAGAAAATCTGGGTATCAGTCTGCCTCTGCTTCTTCCCAGTTTGATCATTTTGAACAAGTTTCTTCTTCTCATTTACCAAATAATGTTAGAGGTGTATTAAAGAATTTTGGGGCGGTGCCTGGAGCTCAATGGAGTAGGGTGCCGCCCCGTATGCCAAAGGTGGCGGGTTCAAACCCAGCCCCAGCCAAAAAAAAAAAAAAAAAAACCCACAAAAAAACAAACAAACTGAGACTTCCATTAACGAATGTATATAAAGTATTATGTTCTGGATTTACTAACAAAGGAGTGTATTCAGAAAAAGTCTGTAAGTAAAACAATGCAAGTTGACTATAAATTAGTGGGCTCAGACACAGCACATCTCACAGATCTATCCTCTTTCAACTGGGATTTCTCCCCAAGGACTGGAGAAACCCTTTACCCACTGGAGGCTCCTGTGTGGAAGAGACGCCCCCAACTGCTGGACGCCTGTGTCCTTGGTGACCTTCCTGTGCGTGGCTCCCGGGGCCTCCCACTGGTGAATGTCAAGCACTCGTACAGACCATGTGGGAAACTAGTGAAGATGTCACTGCTTTCAGCACAGCAACAGACTCAGTCTAAAGCAGTGGGAAACAAGAGAGGCAAATATTTAACTAACAATGACATAAAAGGTCCTAGACTTTAAAAGATTATAAACAAAATGATAAGGTCAATGACAAACAAGGCAAACATTTGGAACCAAAAAAACAGTCTGCGTGTGTGTGCGCACATGGGTATATGTGTGACGTATGTATATGTGTGTGTGTGTGTGTGTGTGTGTGTGTGTGTGGGTTCTCCCCTGGAGAAAGTGGTTAGTGGAATGAATAGACCCTTACATGTAAGGAAATTAAAACAACTAAGAAACTATTTTAAAAAGTGATATTACTAATAACAACTAAGAAACTATTTTTAAAAGTGATCTTATAATAATCAAGGAAATAAAATCAGGTAGATGAAAGATTTTCTTTTTCTTATTAGTTTACCAAGATGCTGAGAAGGAACCGGTCCCATGCCTGTCACACCCAGTATGGTGCTGGCTGGCTGGCAGAAATCCAGTGCAGGTGCAGATTTAACAATCACCTGGAAAACAATCTGGCACCGTTGTTCTCAAATGGCTTAATCTTGAAACTTGATTTCATTTTCAGGATTTTTGGAAAACCAGAGCTAGGGACAAATATGTACATGCCCCTGTCTCAGAATCACAGATGCCGTGCTTTATTGAAATAAAGGCAAACATCATGCCCTTATATACCAAATACAACTCATTTATGGTAATATTTAAAACATGGGAACATACTATAATATTCAACTTCTTTTTAAAGAACACAAAATTATATGTTCAGAATTAAATTTTATAGTAAAATTCCTGCATAGATATAAATTTAATAAAGAACAAAAATGTCCCCAGATAGTAAATATTTATATCTAAATGGTGGGATTTATGAGGGACCCCCATTTTCCTTGCAGCTTTCTGATTGGGATATCTGAAAACTGTAAGGAAAATGTCCATATATTAGTAACTCCATAAATATAGGTGAAAAGAACAAAGCTACTTCAAACTTCCAGCATAAGCATATACAATGATTAATTTTATATTAAAAAAAGAACAAAACATGTTATAAAACAATAATTAATAGAATGCTATTGGTTTAGGAACAGGACTCCCCACCAGCAAACGAGGTGGCTGGTGGCCTCTTGGGCTTAAAAAAACCAAGGGATGCTTACTTTTGTCAAATTTTCAAAAAACAACAAGTGACGGTGACATATTTAGCTCTCTCCCCAAAGTATATCCTCAGAGGATTCTGAGATGCTGTTTACATGTCACAGAGGAAACGGTCCCTTTCCTGAGGCAGATTCCCTGTTGCGAGCTCAGAGCCCCCTTCTGCCACCCACTCGGGGGCGTGTCTTGGGGATGGGGGCCAGGGTGGCTAAACCTGGATGCTGCCAGCCCTCTGCCCCCGACCACGGCCGCCTCTGCACACACCCAGCCCCCTCGGCATGAGGAAGGGAACCTCCCTCACTGTGGGGCAGGGCTGCCCCAGCCCAGGGAGACCAACAGGACAAGCTCCTTTGTCCACATGAATTATCTACGCCAGGTGCAGAAGGTCCATCAAAGACTGCGCTGACCCCGCACAAACCCAGCTCCCTGTAGCATTCCATGGGAACCAGTCTCCATCTGGAATGGCCTGCTACTTCTGGGCTAGATGCTTGTGATGCACGTGATGTGCAGAGCACGCGAGGATGGAGGGCAGCACTTGCAGCCTGAAAAACAGAGGCTCCCTGTCAAAAAGCCTCACGAGGTTTGCAAGGGCGTTTACCTTTTCTATGTCAAGGACAGAGTACAAATAAAATCACTGCCAGGGAAAACGTCCAGGTGCCCCTGTGCAGAATGCACCCCTGGACCGGGTCACAGGTGGCCGTTTATAATGTGAGCTCGTGTCTGTGGGGCCCCCTGGATTTATTCCACCGGGCCTGTGGCTCTGACGGCCCCACTGGACTCACTTCCAGGCTCCTATGGCTATCACCGCAAATCCCAATGTTCTCTTGGGCAACCCGATGCCTTGAGATTCCAACCTCAAGTCAACAGGCTACATGGTGAAATAGTCTGGGAATTTGCCAATTTTGAGAAAAAGTTGACTTTAAAATAATTAGTGTAGAGTTTGAAGAGGAGGATGGTACCTTTTGCCCACAAGAAGCTGCGTCAGACACAGAAAATCCACTGCCAACATAACACTGACCTTGCACCCTGCAGCTACGATGGCCTTTGGAAAGAGTTTGTATCTTAATGAGCTCAAAACTAAAGTGTTTCTGGGCAGCCCAAGCGTGGCACACGTGGGCCAGGCTGCCAGCTACCTTGTCTGTCCTCACCACATGGGTGTGAAAGCAGGACTCCCACCTGCCTCCTCAGTCCTGATGTGCTGACGCGGGCCAGGCTGCAAGAGGGTTTAAGTAGGAGCTTCCATGTATAATACAGGGAAAACAGGAGACAAAAAATAATTACAGAAAAACCATGTTTATTCAAAAGGCAGCTTGAGAAGCAGGACTTTGCAAAGTACTGAAATATCTGAATAGACTTCATGCAAGTGAGAGTTCTATTACCTTCAAATCCTGCGTTCTTGTACATCACCAAGAACCACCCCCAGGAAGACCTACCACAGGTCTGACCTTTGCCAGCAGATAAGAACGATTTTTAAGAAGAAGCAAATACTTTAAAAAGTCCCTGTGTCTAGCCCACGACTGCTACTGCCCGGGGCAGGGCTGAGTGGGAACTCTCACCCCGGCCACAAGAGGCGAGGCCACGCTGAACGCCCAGCTCTTTCCGCTCAGGAAAGCTGTGCAGCTTCTCAGAGCACGCTGGAGTGAAGATTTCGAACATACAAAAGCTAAACTTTGAAAGCTACAACGTTTCATGAGATTTATTTGCGTGTGTGCCTGTGTGTCTTTGCATTGAAAAGTCAGAAGAGTGCTCACAGGCTCTGCTCCATCTGGGCTCGGGAAGTACCACGGGGGCTCTCAGAAGCGCACAAGAGCTATTTTCAGCACTGGCTTGTGCCTGGACTCCAGACTTGCCAAATCCAGCAGGAGCGGGTACCTCGTTGCCAAGACAGAGAGCGCTCTGAAATGACGAGGTTGCTCATTTCCTGTTCATTCTGTTTATCCTGAGAAGTGAGTCTTTCCAGAGGGGGGAAGAAAGCCAATTTCTATTTCAAATGATGATCCACCGATCAGCAAGTGGGTTTGATGTTGCTTTTTGTTTATTCTCTCTATATCGGAAAATATTTCAATACTTTAACTTCACAGAAGTATAATGATTTTCTTTCTTTTTTACATGCTGTCATTATTAAACAGTTTATCTGAAGAGAGTTGAGGCCTCAGAATGATGCCGACCACTGAAGTAGACAGAAGGAAACGAATCCCTCCTCACCCCGGCCTCAGTAAGAACCACCGTCTTTCTATGAATGGAATTGCCTCCGTGCACTGCCCTGGGAGAACAGAATCGCAGGTGTCAGGGACTCATTAGAGTCTCATCCACTCAGTGCAGGTGAAATGCCCTGACCCCACTGTGGGAAGGGAATGACTGCCACACCAAAGAGGGCCCGGCAGGCCGAGCCGTGCCCACTGCCCTGCCCAATGCCGTCTGCCCCAGGCTGCACAAACGTGCCCTGCCCGGAGACTGCACACACGTGCCCTGCCCCAGACTGCACCCAAGTGCCCTGCCCAGAGGCTGCACACATGTGCCCTGCCCAGAGGCTGCACACACGTGCCCTGCCCCGAGGCTGCACACACGTGCCCTGCCCC
>CAUYRH010087148.1:0-12518 GCA_963574655.1 Perodicticus potto
TTCTCTTAGGTGCCTGAGGGCTGTCTACTTTAGCTGGAGAGAGAGAAAGAGTAAGTGAGTCTTAGAGAGAATAAAGCAGTCTTCTTAGAAAGATAGATCTTAGTCTTTAGTGGAGCTTGGTAATCTTCAGCAGAGAGATACCGTGCTGATGTTCTGCAGGCAGACGAGGAGACAGAGTCAGAGTAAGTGGGTCTGTGATAGAATGCGCATGCTCCTTGACTGCCCACTCCTCCAGCCTGATATAAGGCTGATCTCACGCCTCTCAACACCACAGGTGTAGAGACTGCCAATTCACCACTGCTCTCATCTTGCGAGCTCTCATGCGTGTTAGGAGAGCTAAATCCCTCTCCACGCCCTTTCCACCCAGGTGTTCCATTATTGAGCTATACAGGTATTTCTTTTAACTCTCACTCCTAGCCATAGGCTATACGAGCTGCAACAAACTAACATCTGGAAATTTGAGACTCACTGCTAAACCAAGAATTTTGAACAGCTTTGGTTTGTGAAGACCTTTCAGAAGTAGGTGAAAGCCAGAAAACTAGAAAAACCTACAAACGACATTTTACACTCTCGCAGGGGCTTGAGAACCCTGCTGCAAACAGAAGGATTTCAGTTTTCAGAACAAATCCTACGAGAGTCATTTGGTTGTTTGGCGTGAGTAGCCCTGGACCATGGTTTACCCCCAGCTTTCTATGGGGAGGGTTTGCAACCTGAGCTATCTCCAGACAGTAATTCTGGGCTTTGTGGTAAATGTCGGCAGAGTAGCTTGGGGCAGCCCTGACATGTGGCTGGCAGCAGTGGGCACCTGCTTGCTGCTTAGCCACGGACTTGACAGAGCGGAGTCTTTGGGAGGTCTCCTTGCCAGCTAACAGGAAGGAAGTTTGGTGAACCCTATTTTATTTTTAGAGACTTAGCTTTTTCTAAATTTACTGATGAATGCATGGGCAATGTGGACAAATTTTAAAAATTACTACCAAATTTATCCCTGGGTAACTATTTCATAGTACAAAGTAAAATGCACCAGGAGACTAATAATAACAACACGTAAGATGAATTGAGTTTTTATAGTATGTCAGATTCTGTTCTAAATCCCTTACGCGAACTCATTAAAACATGATAGCTTCCTTCTACGTAAGTACTGTTAATGGCCCCTTAATTAAACAGTAAGAACAGTGAGGCATGATGAGGTTAAGCATCTTCCTGAGGCCACACTTAAGGCCTCAAGTAAGGATTTGAGTTGAGTTGAGTTGGGGAGAAGCCCTAATTCTCTAGGGTATCTTAAACATGTTCTGTCTGCTGGTCCTCTGGGGCGATGCAACAGTTCTGGTGAATTACTCTTGAGCAATGGTGTTGGGGCAGAAACCCCGTGTCCATGTGAATGGGGAGTTGACAAATGAGAATAAGGAATTGCTGGGTGGTGGCAGTGGGAGCAGAGACCATCAAAAGCTGGCCCGGTGACCTGTCGTGATTTGACTAATCATCGACGACCTCTCCTTGAAATAGCTTCTTTTCCTTTGTTATCCTCATGTGAAACTGTTAAAAGGAATGCCTGCTGGTGGGAACATCCCCAGCTTAAAATTATGGGCATCTGTTTCATTTTAAACTAAATAACATCACGTTCTCAAACATCTGCAACCAGAAGGAGCCATAGAAATGTGACATTCACAAATCACTGTCACAGGCTGACAGGATTGTTAGCAGTCACAGAGCCTTTAAACCATGTGTTTGCAAAGTCGCCCTGCTCTTTGATCTTGAGTTTAATGCCAATTGGGGTCATGTCAATTTTCGAAATTGTTACGTGCTTTGCATATTTCATCGTTAGTTTAATCTCCTTAAAATCATTTCTGAGAATACTAAGTGGAAGTTTCAAGTTTCTCTTTAACGTTATTTAAAAGAAAGAATGCAAGAGCAAATTAATATAGTCAGTGAGAACAACAACTCATTTCTAAAGTATTAATGTAACAGAAGTTACAAATACAATTTCTAGGGCTGGAATTTCTGGATTCAAATCCCATTACCCCACTTACCAGCTGTATGATGCTGGGTAAAATAATGTACCTGTTACATGGTAATGATTCTTTTTATTCCATATGGTTGTAGTAAGAATTTTTTTTGTGTGTGATAATATTCATAATGCAGTGTTGAAGTTAGTGTAGTGCTACAGTGTGGCAAGCCTTCAATTACTGTTAGTAATTATTAAATACTAATATATAAAGATAGATCCCCATGCATAGAGGTTGATATCTCCTTCCCCTCTTGCCTCTCCCCGACCCACTTAATAGCACATCCTGGCGATTTTTCCATTATGTCTTTTAAAAGTCTTTTCCTTTGGAAAATTTACACTTCATTGCATTGAAGAAAAGAATCACGATGTAACCATTCCTTATTAATGGCTATTGGGTTTATTCTGTTTTTTTTTTTTTCTCACTATCATAAATTGCGCTGAACTCTCATTTCCTTGTTTTCTTTTACATTCTCTCAAAACTTGGAAGGTTGTATTTTGAGGTTAGTTTTCAGCACAACTGTTATACTTAATTTCCTTATATTGTAAGTCCTTGTTTGGCGTGACATCAGAAAGACTGTGTGCTCACTTAGCATAAAATTAAGTAATTATTGGACATGCTGTCTTACAAGACAAAGGAAGAACTGGACTCTTCACATAAGGAGGGTATTCTGTCAGATAAGAAAGAAGAAACTGGCCCAAGTGGCTAAGGTAACAGCCACATACACCAGAGCTGGCGGGTTCAAATCTAGCCTGGGCCTGCCAAATGACAGTGACAACTACAACCAAAAAATAGCTAGTGATGGGCACCATGGTCCTGGCTACTTGGGAGGCTGAGGCAAGAGAATCGCTTATGCCCAAGAGTTGGAAGTTGCTGTGAGTGGTGATGCTATTGCACTCTACCCAGGGCGACAGCTTGAGGCTCTGTCTCAAAAAAAAAAAAAATAAAATAAAATAAAAAGAAAAAAAGGAGAAACCACTTAAGAGCTTTTATTGAACCATTCTTATGACTTGTTTCTCAAAAATTCACACCTAAGCTCATTTGTTGGTTTTTGATTGTGTAAAGTACATCTCAGAGAGGTGTACCATACCTCATGGTTCTCCATACACATACCCATGGAGAATTTTCTCGTTTATATTTGATGGGGTTCCTTTCCCTTGAAATGGTTTCTCCTCAAATTACTATTTGATTTATATATTTAAAAACCTTCCATAGGCGGTGCCTGTGGCTCAAAGGAGTAGGGCGCCAGTCCCATGTACTGGAGGTGGTGGGTTCAAACCCAGCCCTGGCCAAAAACTGCAAAAAAAAACAAAACAAAACAAAAAAAACCTTCCCTCTGTCATCATCAGTTCTGGGCGTAGAGTTTCTAATGACCTTCCTGCTTCCCCCCACATCCCCCTACCCCATGTATGAATCAGTCACTTAAGTTCACAAATTCATTCTAGAAAAAGTGCTCCATACGTCATTGCTGAATATAACTATGGTTACCTTCAGAGTACCACCTCTGACCTGGTGAGGTTCAGCAAGGACCCGGGTAGCACTTCTTCCACAATGGGTTTTATAACTTACTCCTCAGACCTTGGAGGATGACGGCTCTGATGGCCATCGCAGAAAAAGAATCACACGATTGTCTTGAAGGGCCGACTAGGTGCTGGCTTTGGTGCATAGATTCTCAAGGGGAGGACTTCACACGTGACCATAATGACATTTATCAGTGAGGTGCGTAGCACTTTTTCTAGGATGAGTTTGTGAACTTAATTGGCCAACAACATTGCATTCTCTTCTTCAGCCAGCTGAAAGAAGAATCTCAAAAAACACAGATTGGGTCTTCCCATTTCCTTGTTCACACACAGCCGCTGTGTGTGTGTGTGTGTGTGTCTCGTAACACTTAGGATAAAAATGCAGATTTTGATTGTGACCAGCTGGCCCTCCCCAGCCTCTGACTGGCCCCTGTCTCCTCTGCCTCACTCTTTCTGCTGCAGCCTTACTGGCCTTCCTGTTTTCTTCTTCCTCTTCAAAGATGTCAGGTCCAGCTTGGATCCTTCCATACTCTCTTCCTCCCTCCGTGTCTTCCTCATTTTACAGTCTCTGTTCTGATCTCCCATGTTCATGGTGATCTCTTCTTGTCACCTCATCTGCTGACAATGCCTTGCTGCCGGCCTGCTAGATGATTCTTCTGTGCAAAACTGCTCATTATGCTTTTAGTCATTTGTTTATCGAGTGTCCTCTCCCAGGACTAGAAGCCTCGTGAAGTCGGGTGCAGTGTTTCCTTGTTCACTGCTGTATGTACCTACAGTAGTATCTGTAGAGAGGAAGTGCCCATTACTTGTTGAACCACGGAGGGATAAACAAAGGGAAGCCAATTATGGAATATAATGTATGTATGTGATGCTTTCTTTTGAGATTTCAATCTACTTTTTTTTTTTTTTTTTTTTTTTTTTTTTTGAGACAGAGTCTCACTGTGTCTCCCTGGGTAGAGTGCTGTGGTGTCACAGCTCATAGCAACTTCAAACTCCTGGGCTTAAGCGATTCTATTTCCTCAGCCTCCTGAGTAGCCTGGACTACAGACACCTGCCACAACGCCCTACTATTTTGTTGTTGTTGTTGTTGTTGTCGTTGTTTAGCAGGCCCAGGCTGGGTTCAAACCCGCCAGCCTTGGGGTATGTGGCCAGCACCCTAACCACTGAGCTACGAGCACTGAACCTTTAATCTGTATATTGGTCATAGCTAAGAGTAGATGTTCTGATTCTTTAAAGATAAAGAGATCAGAGAAACCCAGTCTTTCAGTTTATTTTTCTCAGTATAGATAGGGATTTCCTGAGAATTTTTCAAAAAGCAGAAGTTCCAGAGACGAATTGCTTTTCTTTGAGCACCATTAGCTTCTCCTTTTTCACGCTTGCATTTGTACCGTGCATCGAGAAAGCGTGTTTAGTCTTTATTCTCTTCTCAATGGCCTGGATACAGACCACTCGCACTGTCCCCCCAGCTTTCCTCAAATTAGCAAGGACAATTTTGCGGTATATGCAAGGTTCCTCCCTAGGGAATAGGCAGTCTATGGCTGGCTCTTCTTAGGAATATCCCTCTCCATAAGGGGGAACTTGAGAAGTGGTTTCAAGCTGTTTCTTGGCTGGCTTCTGGGCGAGCCTAAAGCAGGACTTCGTCAGGGACTATTCCAGGGAGACGTACGGAGTCCCATTCTCAGCCTCACCAAGAGCATTTCTTATGTCTGGGTAAGATTTTGTTTGAATAAAAGGTTTCTCTTGATAAAAGTTGGAAGAGCCAGGAATTGGATCTCTCTGCCCCTTTCAGGGAATCATGGAAAACCTTGGAACAGGGTCTTGCGGTCCTCGGAATGGAAGATGGCAGGCAGAGCAAAGAGACGTTTGCACAGGGGAGTCTAGTACTGATCCAGGGAGGTGTTTGGTTTAATCTGTGCTTCGAGAGTACTGAAATATAGGCGTTCTGGCTTCGTTTCCACTTGTCAGTGTGTACAGCTGCCTTGGCTTGGTGCGATCTTATTCCCCTTCCCCACCCCCGCCCCCTTTCAGTTCCGCCTTCCTGAGCCCCTTCTGTTTGTGGCATGACACTACTGTGGAAACTTTGTGCCAGTGGCTTTTCCTGGCACCTTGAGTTTGGAGTAGGCACATCTGAATTAAATATCCCTTTGTGGTCTCAGTTTCCAAGCCATGCAGAATCTTCCATTAAAATAATACGAACTTGTCAAAGTCAAAATACGAGCAAATTTATGACATATTTGAACCGCCCCCCGCCCCCCACTCAAATGTATCCAGAAATTCCAAACCTAGGAAACTTTCAGGCTCATATTTACAAAATCTCCCAGATAGAAAGCAGTTTTTTTTTTTTTTTTTTTTTTTTTGAGACAGAGCCTCAAGCTATCACCCTGGGTACAGTGCTGTGGCATCACAGCTCACAGCAACCTCCAACTCCTGGGCTCAAGCAAGTCTCTTGCTTCTGCCTCCCAAGTAGCTGGGACGACAGGCACCCGCCACAACGCCTGGCCATTTTTTGGTTGCAGCTGTCATTGTTGTTTGGCAGGCCTGGGCTGGATTCGAACCCGCCAGCTCAGGTGTATGTGGCTGGCGCCTTAGCCCGATGAGCCACAGGCGCCGAGCCAGAAAGCAGTTTATTGAGTGAGTAAACTTAACATTAAACACAGGTCATCTAGGTCATGTTTTTACGGAAGCACTTGTATAATAGGGCAATCCTTTTTCTTTTTCCTGGTTTCAAATTCGTCTTTCACCTTTGTGTTGGCTATGAGAAATGGGAAGAGGGAGATACTGTGTTTTTTTCCTGGAATATTCTGTTCTTTTGTCACACCTCAGAGGTTTTCAGTAAGTGAAGCAATGAATGAGCAAGCTTTGGGACTTGATGGCATGGCACAGGAAAAAATGAAGCATGTCATCAAGGGATGGTTGGCTGTCTGGTAAGGAGAAAGATTTGGAACAGAACAAAAGAGTGCGGTCGGTGATTCATGAAGGAAAAGCCACCTCCCCTATGAAGGGACTGTGTGCTCTCATGCCCAGTGTGTCCTGGAGTTCATGAGGTGCTTCCACTGTTTCTTTGTTCTTCTGTGTTTTTGTATTTTAACGACAGAGTCTCGCTCAGTCACCCTGGGTAGAGTGCCATGGCATCATCAGACCTCACAGCAACCCTCAAACTCTTGGGCCCAAGTGATCATCTTGCCACATCCTCCTTAGTAGTTGGGACTACAGGTGCCCGCCACAATGCCCAGCCCCTTAGCATAGACGGGGTCTCCCTATTGCTCAGACTGGTCTAGAACTTGTGAGCTCAGGCAAATCCACACATGCCCCCGCCACAGTGCAAGGATTACAGGAGTTAGCCACCAAGCCTAGCCCATTCATTGTGGTTCAAAGTCACTTTTATGGATACTTTGGATTTAATTTACTGCTAATGTTGTTGAATTATATCTAAGGTATAAAATACAAGATAATTTTTCCTTGCTTATTATTGTCTGGGCAGTTACTTTTAGAGTGCATTTCTTGAATGTGAGAATTTTTTCTATCCTTTAAAGGTTTTTTGGACTGTACTTGAAGCATTAACTAAACACTTTGTGGAAGATGTAGCTTAGGGTAGCATTCATTACCAGGAGATCTTTGCTGTCTTTGTTCTTTAAGACCTTTGCCTGTGGAAAGGATTATACATTATAAATTTAAAAAGACATAAAAATAATGGCGGGCTACTAAGGAAATGGTGGTAATTGAAGTACTTGATGATAAAGAAATTTAAGTGTATAACTTAACCAAATTTAATAGCTACTCATGAAATCCTCTTTTCTCTATTAAAAAGAAACAGTGTCATTGTTTTATGATAACTTTCTCTTATTTCCCCCACTAAATGATTCTCAACTGTTGGGATTACTCTCTAAGTAATGGTAGCTTGTAAATTAGGTTAATTGTTCAAAACAGAAAGTAAATGCAGGCTACAAATGAATGCCTTGGTCCTTGTTGAGATGTGAGTAGTGTTGCCCAGCTGTGGTATAGAAACATAATCACTAAGGCAGAGCCCTATGAAATGAACCTTGCTGAGCATGGACTGTGTTCTGGCTCAGTATTATCAAGGAAGCAGCTGTCAAAATACAGCTCTTCACAATAGTCTTTTCATTTCTCTATATGTATTTTATCAATTGCTAATTATTTATAAAATGTTCTGTTATTCTAGTTGGTTTTTTACTATCACCAAACCTCAGCACAATGGAAAAGAGTGTTTTTACTCTCCTGTATCTTACACTTTCTTAGTAAAATCTCAAAGAAATATCTCAAAATGCTTTATTTTAAGATGCATCAAACAACAGTCTTTATCTGAATAGCAGGAATAATTCTTTGTTTTTAACTGTATTCAATGAGAAACATTAGTAAAATACTTTTAAAGACATCTAAGTCCTATACCATGATGCTATGTTTTAGGCTGTAGGCAACATGTAGCTTGAAAGTATTATTTTTAAACACTCATTATGCATTTTAAAGCCAGTTTTCAACAGAGCTCCTGTGAATCACTGTATTAAGGGGCCCAATCATTAAAGAGGATTCAGTCCACATTAATGATAGGGTAATTGTTCTCATGTGTTTTCAAAGAAGAAGAAAATACTGTGAACGTACTATTTTCTATTTTTCTGTGCTGAGTAAAACTGCTGTTGGTGCAGATATAGAAACTTTGTATTATCCCTGCCCTAGTCATGGCTATTACACATATTGGTTCTAAATGGATGCCATCTCATTCATTACTTCATTCCTGTGCGTAGGTTTCTGCCTGGATGTCACCAAGGCTGAACATAGGCCCTCTAATAGGCTTCAGCATTGTTTAAAAAGCACTTGTTCTGGGACGGTGCCTGTGGCTCAGTCAGTAAGACGCTGGCCCCATATACTGAGGGTGGTGGGTTCAAACCCAGCCCTGGTCGAACTGCAACAAAAAAATAGCCGGACGTTGTGGTGGGTGCCTGTAGTTCCAGTTACTCAGGAGGCTGAGGCAAGAGAATCGCCTAAACCCAGGAATTGGGGGTTGCTGTGAGCTGTGTGACGCCACGGCACTCTACTGAGGGTGAGAAAGTGAGACTCTGTCTCTACAAAAAAAAAAAGCACTTGTTCTTTGCAGAGAGCTTACCAGATAAAATAAAGGATACCAGGAAGTAATTTAAGAAAAATTGGACATCTAAAGGTAAAACTAGAGCCGCACTATTTTCTAGAGGAAAATACAGAATATCTTTCCAGCGTTGGGTATGCAGTATTTCTTAGGATAAAAAATTTACTAGCTATGGGAGGTGCCTGTGGCCAAAGGAATAGGGCTCTGACCCCATATGTTGGAGGTGGCGGGTTCAAACCCAGCCCTGGCCAAAAACAGCCAAAAAAAAAAAATTTACTAGCCACAAAAGAAAAAAATAAATTGTACCTTATCCTTTATTAAAATTTAAAAGTTCAATCTTTTATAAACCCTGTTAAGAAAATGAAGGCAAGCCACTGATTGGGGGAAACACTCAAAAAACACATATCTTTTAAAGGCTCAGATGGTTTAAGGAACTTTCATGACTCTATAATAAAAAGAAAAAATCTCAATTTTTTATAAATTGGCTAAAAAGTTTGAACAAACAGTTCACAAAGGAAGATATTCGATCAAGCAGGACAGGAAAATATACTCAGCTTCCTTAGTCAACTGGGAAATGCAAATAAAATGCCCATGAAATAGTATTTCATATCCATTAGAATGGTAAAATAATAAAAAAACCCAATGGTATTAAGAGTTGACAAAGAAATAGAATAATTGCTATTTTGATATATTTTTGGTTGGAGTGTAAAATATTATATGTGTGATCTCTCTCTTTCTCTCTTTCTGTCCCTGACACTGCTTACGTCATGGTAATTTTACCCTTAGTTGTTTGCCCAAGAGAAATGAAAGCGTATGTCTATAAAAAACACTTTCACCAGAACAATCATAGCAACCGTATTCATAATAGCCCCAAACTGGGGACAACCCAAATGCTCATCAATAGATTAAAATGGGTGAACAAACTGTGTTATGCTCATAGAAGGAAATACCTCCAAGTAATCCAGAGAAGGGTTACCTGCTAGCAGTGTAGATAGATCTTAAAGAATGATGTTGAACAAAAGAAGTCAGACACGCGGGATATGTGATATGTAATTCCACCTAAACACAGTTCTATTACCAAACTGAACTCTAGTCATAGAAATTAGAAATGCAGATGCCTGGGACTGGAGAGAAACGCAATGGAATTGCTTTGATGGAAACATTATTTATATTTATCTTAATTGTAGTGGTGATTACATGGTCTCAAACGTCACTGAATTGTATATACTTAAACTCTCTTTTCCATTTACCGCATGTGGTTTGTACACCAACTCAAATTGAACAGTAGAAAAAGCTCAAAACTATAAAACTTGCCCTTGAAGCAGTAAGGATGTTGGGCTTGGAGTGGATTGTATCATACTGTGTGACTGCTGTAGGGTGCTGGAGAGAGGGGATGGCAGAGAGAGCGGGGGGGGGGGGTGCACTGTACCAGCTCTCAGGAAAAGGCAGGTTGAACAGGAAAGGCTTTCTGGGCAAGCACTGGTTTATGCTGTGTTTTGAAGATGCAAAGAGATAAATATTGTTAGGGCTTGGAGGAGAAAAAAATACCCCCAATAGGGTTAAAGTTTCAAGTCAGGATGTTCAGATTTAAAAAACAAACAAACAAACAAAAATGTGTTTTGGGGTCAATAAACATGTTAATTGAAGTTGTTTCCCTACTCAGTATGTCATTCCCATAGATTATATATCAGCCCGTCTTTCCCCCATAGATAATCTCAATATCATTTTCTTCTTTTAAGACCCAATTTTATTTTTTCCTTTTTCCTGAAAGAAACATGAACTTCAAAAATTAAATGTAGCATATCCTCACTATAGCCTATGTTTTAAGTATGTATCTTCTCGAAAAGTTCATCCTGAGGGGAGGTAGTTTATCCTCACTGCCCAAAGTAAAACGCTGAGGACACACCAGATGTTGGTTGATGAAGAGGTTTGATAGCCTTGCGGGGGGACATCTCTCTGAGTGCAGAATGGCGTGTGGATTTGTTGCCTCAAGTGTGTGCTGTAGATTTGTTGTGTATGAGGCTTAATGACTGAAATTTTTTGATTGTCAGCTATGTGCCAGGGGTTATGGTAACTCTTACAGTAAGTCATTCTTCTAGGTAGGTATTTTTGTTTTGTTGTTACAGATGAGTAAACGGAGCAGGCAGAGAGGTTCAGGGACAATCAGGAATTTGAATACAGGTTGAGTATTCATAACCCAAATATTCACAATGCCCCCAAATCTGAAAGCTTTCGAGTGCCAACATGAAGCTCAAAGGAAATGCTTACCAAAGCATTTCACATTTTGGATTTTCAGATCGGAGATGGTCAACTGCGAAGTCTAATGCACGTATTCCAAAATTTGAGAAAAAAATCTGAAATACTTGTGGTCCAAAGCATCTTGGGTAAGGGATACTCAGCCTGTGTATCTTTTTTGCTTCCATGTTTCTTACAGTCTTCAGGTTGACCACCGCACTGTGTTACTGGGAAACAAGGCGGTGATGGTGATGGCAGCAATAAACATGGATTGCATTCTTACGTTAGGAAGTCACTCTTCTCGGCAAGTGTGTGTTTGACCAATTCTGCCTCTGCGATCACTCCGTGAGGGAAATGAGGCACAGAGTCAATAAGTAACTCTATCAGGGTTGCGTCAGAGTAAGTGGTGGAGTCAGGAATTGAAGCCAGAGAGTCTGATTCTAAAATGCCCCCTTTTTATTATTTGCTCCATTACTTAGCTTTATATGCATAATGACTGGCTGTCTCTCTTAGCCAGACCAGGGCATGTGCTGTTTCTTAAGTAGAGTAAGTGTAGATTGAGATAAAAATTGGTGATGCATATTGTTGTTTTCAAGGTGTATTTAGTTTTTTTGTTTTTGTTTTTTTAAGTTATGCTCCTCATTTTCACCCATTTGTATAACATTCATTGAAAACTTTGCTCGGTTAATAGGCCAAGGCAGAGTCTGTTCTTTCAAGAGACTTTATATCCAGTTTTGGGATTTTTTAACACACGTGCTTTCATAAGCATTTGAAAATTCCTCACACTACTTGAACCGAAGTGAAAGACTGAATTTGACTGGCAGTGTGTTAAGGTTTTTTTGTGAAGGAAAATCAGCATAGAACTTTCGTTGACCAACCTGCTCTCAGATGAAAGGCCTTGCCACCATATCAAAAGATTAGGCAGCAAATGTGCATTTTATATTTAAAATTAAAATAATTTACTCACGGGAGATATTTATCCTTTTCTAAAAATAATTCCTTCTCAGCCTGTGTTTTTGGTTAACCAACTTGCTTCAGTGGCACCAGTTGTAAGGACAATTTCAGTGTATCCACCTCAGTTCTAATAGGGACAATGGCTTTACATCTTAGGTTTTGATTCCATCTCAGACCATATTCTTTCTCTTCCTTTTTTCACTTCTATAAAGATGGTGCTTATAGATATATTTATAGTGGGGAAAGAGGCAGTGAGATCCTTGTGCAGAGACATAGGTAGGCAGTTTCAGGGGCCAGGAGAGAGAGAGAGAGAGAGAGAGAGAGAGAGAGAGAGAACGAGAGCTCATTCATGACTAAGGGCCAGTGCTTAGGATATTTATCCAAAGTAAGTATCATTTTCCATATTCTGTTTTTGTCATCAGGGCTGTGATCTAGCAGAGTTAGCTTAAAGATTTGGGTCAGGTAAATAAATGGCTTCTCAGTTAGATCGAGTCTTCGCCCCTTTTCCCTAACAGCAGTTGGGGTTTCTACTCGGAGAGGGAGAATTGATGCAGGACATCTGGCACCCTAGCCAGCTCAGTGGAGCTGGCGGACCTGCCGCCTCCTCCGTGGTGGTGTTGATGCTGCGGCAACCAGCTGAAGAGCCAGTGGGCTGGATGACAGGCAAGGAGGGGGACCTACAACGCCCACCAGAGGCTCCAATAGCCA
>CAUYRH010087149.1:0-27231 GCA_963574655.1 Perodicticus potto
CCTGGATAGAGTGCCATGGCATCACAGCTCACAGCAACCTCCAATTCCTGGACTCAAGCGAGTCTCCCGCCTCCGCCTCCCAAGTAGCTGGGACTACAGGCGCCCGCCACAACGCCTGGCCATTTTTAGGTTGCAGCCGTCGTTGTTTGGCGGGCCCAGGCTGGATTCGAACCCGCCAGCTCAGGTGTACGTGGCTGGCGCTTTAGCCCGTTGAGCCACAGGCGCCGAGCCTGTTGTTTTGTTTCTAATTTCAACATCTTCCTTAAAGATTTCTTTTTTCTTTTTTCATTTTTCTAGTTTAAATACAATTTTCCATTGTTATCTTTTTCAACAATTAGAACTTCATTTTTGCTAGTGTTTCTACACTTAATAATTGTTTTTTTCCCCCAATTTTATCCCATCAAGTTTTCGTTTTGCTTGTTTTGGTTTGATTTATTGCATTTTTGTCTTTCCTCCCTACTTGGTGGAGGTGGGGTACTGTGTCCAAACAGGCAGGCAAAGAGCTACTGACCTAACCACCCAACCTGGCACCCCCAGAGGTTGGGGGTTCTTAAGGTTGGGTCAAAGTACCCTACTGTACACCTTTATTGCTCCCGTCCTCCTCTTTCTGTGCCTCTCTTCTTTCTGTCAATAGTTGCTTCTACCCACCCCCTCTCCTTTCTCCTTTTTCTTTTCTTTCTTTCTTTTTTTATTTTTCCTTTCTTTCTTTTTTCCCTTCTTGCTCTTCGATCTTCTCATCCTTCTGGTCCTGTACCAAAAGGACTCACTGAAACTCTAGTCCAGAGGCACAGCAACTTAAAGAGCAAGAGGAAGTGAAAGGAAAATTAGGGCAAGGAAACAGATAAAAGACATCACTCATGAGGAAGAATCAGCAGAAAACTCCTAGCATCATGAAAAAACACTTCAGAGCAACTTCCCCAAGGGGCTGTGAGGTAGCTACTTCAAAGGATTCCACCTATAAGGAAATGTTAGAAATGACAGAAAGGGAATTTAGAAAACAGATGATGAAAACAATCAAGAAGGCTCAGTGCCTGTGGCTTAACGGGCTAAGGCGCCAGCCACGTTCACCTGAGCTGGAGGGTCCGAATCCACCCCGGGGCCCGCCAAACAACAATGACGGCTGCAACCAAAAAACGGCCGGGCACTGTGGTGAGTGCCTTTAGTCCCAGCTACTTGGGAGGCGGAGGCAGGAGACTCGCTTGAGCCCAGGAATTGGAGGTTGCTGTGAGCTGTGATGCCATAGCACTCTATCCAGGGTGACAGCTTGAGGCTCTGTCTCAAAAAAAAAAAAAAATCACAGCAGTTTAACACAAGGCAAGAAAGATAATGTGGTAAAATAATTTGTCAAAATACTGCCACATGAAAAAGAATTAACCTGATGTGTTTCTGTCTTCTATGTATGTTATAAAGTCCATAACCCCATATTACAAATGTTTTTATAGAAAAACAGAATAGGGCGGCACCTGTGCCTCAGTGAGTAGGGTGCTGGCCCCATATAACAAGGGTGGCGGGTTCAAACCCGGCCACAGCCAAACTGCAACCAAAAATAGCTGGGCCTTGTGGCGAACGCCTGTAGTCCCAGCTACTCAGGAGGCTGAGGCAAAAGAATCACCTAAGCCCAAGAGCTGGAAGTTGCTGTGAGCTATGATGCCACAGCACTCTACCGAAGGCAACAAAGTGAGACTCTGTCTCTAAAAAAAAAAAAAAAGAAAGAAAAGAAAAGAAAAAGAAAAACAGAATAATCTTAAATTTGACTCACTAACATAAAATGGGAATTTGATGAAGTTACTTTTTACTGCTTACTAACTTGTTTTCTAGAGCTCATGACTCATTCCTGTTGTAAACTGACATGTAATTTAGATGGCTGCTATGGTCTGAATGTCTGCTTTACCCCAAAACTTGTACATTGAAACCCTAACCTCCAAGGTGATGGTATTAGGAGGTGACCTACTGGGATTAGCATCCTTACACAAAAGACTCCAGAGAGCTCATCTGCTCCTTTCACCACGTGACAGGACATTAAAAAGACTGCTGTCTATGAACCAGGAAAGAGACCCTCTCCCAACAGTGAATCTGCCAGTGCCATCATCTTACAGTCCTCGCCAACAGAACTGGGACAAATAAATTTCAAGTAAGTGTAAGACACTGAGTTTATGGTATTTCATTAGAGCAGCACGAATGGATTGAAACAACGGTTAACACCAAGCACTAGCTTAGAACTTTGCCAACTGACGTGAAAAAAGAAAACTGAGGACAACTAGGAAGATACTTACCAGACTGGTGCTCTGAACAGGCTCTGGCACAGACTTGGCTGGAGCTTCATCTTGGCCAGCAGTATTTGACACGGCAGCATTTTCCTGGGCCGGCCCAACAAACTGCCCACTACTTGTATTCTTCAGCTTATCTGCAATTCGCTGGTTTTCCTTCTCTAGCTTGATTTTGGCTAACTGAGCTTCTAACATCCAATGTTCTTTTTCCTGCTCCAGTTTAGAAATCTTTTCTAAACTCTGCTGGACCTTGAAAAGTAACAGAGTTTTGCATCTTAGAGAATTATGCAGACAAAACTCAGTGGCCAAAAACATTTTACAGAATATAAACCAAAACTGCCTCACAGGTAAAAACAAATAGAGTTTGATTAACTATAATAAGGACAGATTTATTAAACAGGATACAAAAAGTACAACCATAAATTGAGAAACTGAACTACAGTAAAATAAAAAAAAAACAAACTCTACTCATCACCGGACATCTTTAGGAGAGTGAAGGAAAGCCAAAGAATGAAAGAATCTGTAAAACGTGTATGCCACAGTGATCTAATATCTAGAACATATAAAGAATCCTTGCAAATCAATAAGAAAAAGATAGACAACACAATAGAGATACAGGCAAAAAAAAACCAATAACAAATGACTTGAACAGACATGTGGACAAAATTATAAACATATAAAAAGAAGGTACACAGTATCATGAAATATAAAGGAAAAGCAATTTAAACAACCCTCTTGGCTAAAACTGAAAAAACAGAAAATACAAAGGTGGACATGTTTGTGGAACAACTGGAACTGTCATGTGGTGCTGAATGAAAGAAGCCAGATGTGAAAGGATCTATACAGTACGCTTTCATTTAACAGAAAGTTCAGTAACGGTCAGCAAAACTAATCTGTGGTGTTAGAATGCAGGAGAATGGTTATCTTTTGGGGACAGGAGAAGAATAACCAGAAAGGGGCAGGAGAAAGGCTTCTGTGGTCCTTGAAACTTTTTTTTTTAATGTGTATTTTACATAGAGAAATGCATGTTTTTTTAAACCTAGGTACTGATTATATTGTTTTTACCTCTGAAGATTCATTGGGATATACTTTTTTTTTTTGAGATAGAATCTCACTCTGTTGCCCAAGGTAGAGTGCTATGGTGTTAACCCAGCTCATAGCAACCTCAGACTCTAGGATTCAAGCAACCCTCTGCCTTAGCCTCCCAAGTAACTGGGACTATAGGCACCCACACTACTCAGCATTATTTGTCTATTTTTAGTAGAGATAGGGTCTCACTCTTGTTCAGGCTAGTCTTAAACACCTCAGCTCAAGTAATCCACCCACCTCAGCCTCCCAGAGTGCTAGGATTACAGGTGTGATCCAACATGCCCAGCCCAATGGGATATACGTTAATGATTTGTATACTTTCCCATACATATGTTATTCTTTAATAATAACATTTAAAAATTCCAATATACAAATAAATAACAATCTTACAGTAAATTCCAAATGCTTTACCAACATCATGATGATCAATCACCATGTACCAGGCTCTGTTCATGATACTTTAATCCCATCATCTTAATGAAGCCTCCTCACAATTCTACAATTCTTATTTCTCAATGAAGAGAACTAAGGCTCCCAGCAGTAGACAAAACAGAACCAGGATTTGGGACCCTGCCTGTCTAGCTCAAGTTGATTCTTTTCACTGAATCACCCTGCCTTCCATTGGTTCAATTATTTCTTACAAGACTCTGCAAGGTAGACAGACTTTACAGAGGCAAAAAGTGAGGGCCAGAGTGTTTATTAGACCAGCCTGCAGCTGGTCCATGGCAGAGTGGAAAAAGCATTAGCTTTGAGGTCAGACAGTTCTACTACTTACTAGCTGTTCTGGGTAAAAGTTACTTAATTTCTTTTTTTTGTTTGTTTGAGACAGAGTTTCACTATGTCCCTCTCTGTAGAGTGCCATGGAGTCAGAGGTAACAGCAACCTCAAACTCTTGGGCTTAAGCGATTCTCTTGCCTCAGCCTCCTAAGTAGCTGGAACTACAAGCGCCCACCACAACAGCTGGCTATTTTTTGTTGCAGTTGTCATTGTTGTTTAGCTGGAACAGGCCAGGTTTGAACCTGCCAACTTTGGTATATGTGGCTGGCACCATAACCACTGTGCTACAGGTGCCCAGCCATTACTTAATTTCTTTGGGACTGACTTTCCCCACATTAAAAAATATATATATTAATTTTTAAGGTACTCTGCGTTTTATTGTCTCTGAATTTTGTTTTTCAGGAATTATTCTGTGAATTAAATCTTTAGTTCTAATGTCCTAGTGCATTAGTAATGAAAAGTAGTATGTTTTCAATGAAAATAAGGCCAGTAGAGACAAAATATTGTCTCAGGTGAATATATTTATGCTCTCTTTAAAATAAATATTCCCAGAATTAAAAACAAACCAGATGTTGAAGTGAATAAACTGCTAACAAAAGCTAAACTGGTATGAGTTTGAATTAATTTCTGAAAAAGACAGTACCTGCCACTTCTACCCACTCCCCAAATACAAATGACTACTAAATACTGGAAAAGTTTCATTCCTACTTATTTAAGAAATGAAAATCATTCACCAAGTCACTAGACTGTCTTCCTCTTTGCCTTAGTATTATTATTATTATTATTATTATCATTTTGAGACAGAGTCTCACTCTGTCACCCTAGATAGAGTGCCATGGGTGTCACAACTCACAGCAACCTCAAACTCTTGGGCTCAAGCAATCCTCTTACCTCAGACTCTGAGTACCTGGGACTACAGGTGACTGCCATGACATTTGGCTAGTTTTTTCTATTTTTAGTAGAGACAGAGTCTCGCTATTGCTCAGGCTGGTCTCAAACTCCTGTGTGTGAGCAATCCACACACTTTGGCCTCTCAGAGTGCTAGGATTATAGGTGTGCACCACTACACCACCCAGCCTGCCTTAGTATTTAAGACATTTAAATATAGTGACTAAAGAAAGAATTAATCATCCTGGACAAAGTATGTAGATACTACTTTAATGCCAATTACAGTATCCACTGAATCAAAATAACTTATTTAGAGTCACCACACTTTTTTATATTACAAATTATGCCTATGGTACTTTTTAGTATGTATCAAACAGTTAACTTCACATGTTTATTTATGTAGACTTTTGAATTCCTCAATACAGCTTAAAAACCTTCTCCAGGGGATTTAACGTTTCTGTTCTTTAACAAGTTTCCATGATTTCCAAGTGTCATACCTGTTGTGCAAGGCCTTCACGACTTTCAGTAGAGCTGAGAAGGATCCGGCGATTTGCCAGTGCTTCTTCATAAGGCACAGACTCCAGAAGGGGCTATGAAAAAAAGTCTCATAGGTATTAAAAGAAAATTATTGTTACCCTACCCCACATCCTACATATACAAGTAAGAATGCTAAGTAAGTTGTGATAAAAAAAATTCAGATGTACGACAATACAGACTATTTCTTCTGATGCATATAAAAAGAAAAATAAGTTTCTGAAAGACAAATTAATGAAAGAAAATTTGTCACACCAATTACAGATATCCTGGACTTCCCCTGGTTCAATATCAAGTTTTCAACTTTACAAAAAGCAATACGCATTCAATAGAAACCATACTTCAAGGATCCATACAACCATTCTGGTTTTTAGTTTCAGTACAGTATTCAATTAAGTTACATGAGATATTGAGCACTTTATTATAAAATATGTTTCGTGTTAGATGATTCTGCTTAACTGTAGGCTAATGTAAATGTTCTGAGCAGATTTAAGGTGGGCTAAGCTAAGCTATGATGCTTGGTAGATATATTAAATACATTTCTGACCTAATGATATTTTGAACTTATACTGGGTTTATCAAGACAAAACCCCATTTTAAGTCAAGAAGCATCTGTATAAGCTACATTAACTAAAACCACACAGACTTGCACCTAAATAGACAGATGAAGAATAGAATAGAAAATCCAGAAGCAGACAAAAGCATATACAAAAGTTTATTATGTGACAAATACTGCATTTCTAATTGAATGGCGAAAGGATGGACTGGAAAATGATACAAGGACAAACCAGTTATTTAGAAAAATAACTATTTAGATTTTTCTTTGATACCTTCTATCAGAATAAATTCCAAATGAATTAAAGATTTAAACCTAAAAATTTAGACTGTAAAAATATTGCAAGAAAATACAGTTGCATATTTTTATAACCTTATAAAGTGCCCCTGGTTGAGAATGACTATCATAAAGAAAAGACCTGTTTGATGACATACTAATCAAAACTTCTATTCTGAAAACATACTGAAGCAAACTAAGGAAACTTAAGTGTTTCCTACATAAACACAGGATTAAAATACTTATTATAGAGAGAGCTCTTTCAACTCTAATTAGGAACATGTATTTTAAAATAAATAAAAGAACTACATAGAGAATTTATAGAATACAAATGATAATTATGAAAAAAAGTCCCACCTTATTAGTAAGTAAAGATATGCAAATTAAAATAATAGAAGCCTCTCTACTCTAAGATTGACAAATATTAAATTTATATTTCTATTGCTGGTAACCTTCTTGAAGTATATACCAAAAAAAGTGCCAAAATTTGAAACACTTCCAGACTTTGACTCAGTAATCCATTTTAGGGACTTAATCTTGAAGAATCTAATTAAAAACAATTAGATGCATATAGGGAGACAGGTAACCTTATACATTACAAGGAATATCTGGGCAATTGCTAGGAGTGGCCACTCTGATGGACAATTTGGCAGTGACTATTAAAACTTAAAGGGCAGATGGGCGTCGCCTGTGGCTCACTGAGTAGGGCTCCAGCCCCATATACTGAAGGTGGCGGGTTCAAACCCAGCCTCTGCCAAACTGCAAAACAGAAAAATAGCCAGGCGTTGTGGCAGGCACCTGTAGTCCCAGCTACTTGGGAGGCTGAGGCAAGAGAATCACCTAAGCCCAGGAGTTGGAGGTTGCTGTGAGCTGTGACGCCACGGCACTCTACCGAGGGCGATAAAGTGAGACTCTGTCTCTACAAAAAAAAAAAAAAAAAAACTTAAAGGGCAGCACCTGTGGCTCAGTGAGTAGGGCACCAGCCCCATATACCGAGGGTGGCATGTGCCTAAGGAGACATTTACAAGGCTATCAATTGCAGTATTATTGTAACAGTTAAAAACTGGAATCAACTGAAATGCCCTTTAATTAAGGGAAACCCAAACGAACCATGGGTACTCTAGTATTTAATGACATATTTAAAAGGAATATATCAGGCACAACATGTAATGATATACACAGATCTCTAAAACATAAACAAAATTAAGGAAACTGCACAATGAAACATGCATTGGAAGGGTGGAGAGAGAGAGAGGAAGAAAGAAAGAAGTTCCATATTGTTTATGGGTTTAGATGTATATATATGCTGGAAGAACCTGCAAAGTTATATCAAACTGATAACTACACTTATCTCTGAAAAGGAACTGAAATTAAGGATTATAATTTGTTCTAATTTAATATAAGAACATGTTTATACATTGCGTAGTTAAAATTTTTACAATGAAGAGAAAAAGCAAAATGCACAAAGTCACATGTGTGAGAATACTCATACAACATTAAAAAATAGGCACTCCACCAGCAATTAATAAGTTAATTAATTTATTACACGTTTATAGAATGAAATGCTATGAAGGCATTAATGATAATAATTTACATTATGCATATAGTTTTTCATATATAGAAACATATCCATGGTGCATTACAAGAAGAAAAGATCCCAAAACAGTGTAAGTACCTAAATACATTTTGTATGTGTCCACTTGCATATACATTAAATTTTTTTTTGGATACTGATATACTGTTTTCTATCAAAAAGTAGATTCTAACTTACTGATGGACTCTTAAAAGAAAAAACAAGTAGCTATTTTTGGGTGGAGGAATTTGGGGTAACCGTAATTTTTTTTTCTTTCCTTTCTTTTTTTTTTTTTTTTGAGACAGAGTCTCACTTTGTCACCCTTGGTAGAGTATCATGGTGTCACAGCTCACAGCAACCTCAAATTCTTGGGCTGGAGCTATTCTCTTGCTTCAGCCTCCCCAGCAGCTGGAACTACAGGTGCCCACCACAACGCCTAGCTATTCTAGCTCAGGCTGGTCTTGAACCCGTGAGCTCAGGCAACCCACCCACCTCGGCCTCCCAGAGTGTTAGGATTACAGGTATGAGCCACCATGCCCTGGCCTCCATAATTTTCTTCTTAATGTAGTACTGTAGCTCCTAAATTTTGTAATGACTACATATTATGTTCAGAAAAAAATTATAAACATATTTTGTTATTTTTTCTGTTTCTATGGGTTTAAGAGTTTCTATAGTTACATACTTATGCCAATAAGTCATACTGGGCGACCTTACTCCAGGTACTTGGGACATGAGTCCAACAAGGCCTATAAATACAGGTAAAGCTTCTATCAAGCAAAGTCTGGGTCTCTGTCACTTCCTCTTCCCCACAGATTCCCCAACATCCTATAGGTCCCCCCTAACCACCTATACACCAAAACTGTATAAAGTCTAAATAATCTGAACTATGGAAAAAATCTTGCCATTCGCTGGAATGATTCCTGATCTTTTCCTCTGATTTAAATCTTAACAGCAGCTCACAAACCTTTCTCAAAGACTTCATATAGGCAGCAGCTTTCTTCTTGTATTGTAGCATGCATTCGGCTGAAAGAGGACTAATGAATCCACTTGCTTCCTTAGGCCCATAGCTCAGTGAAGCAATGAAGTAGTCCACATTGTTGCTGTAGAAAGATGCAATCTAAACAAAGTGTGACAAGAAGATAGATTTTGTTTTCCAAAAATATATCTAAAATATGTATCTAATAGCTTTTGGAGCAAAGTTTAAAGATGCTGAGAAAGGAAATAAATTTTTAACACCTGTCAAAAAGGTCACATTTATTTACTTGAAGAGAATACCTAGGCAATGATTTATAATAAAAAGATATCAGTATAAATATTGAGAACTAACTTCTGACATGTCCTACTCCAGACAGTATCTACTCTTCCTGAAAACCAAGACTGCTTTTGATTTATTCTGTAGATGACTTTCATGAGCTATTTACCTCATTAGTTTGTCACTGCTCTCAAAATATCCATGTTTGGGTTTCTATATTCCATTTGTATGTTTGTTTTTTTTTTGAGACAGAGCCCCAAGCTGTCACCCTGGGTAGAGTGCCGTGGCATAACAGCTCACAGCAACTTCCAATTCCTGGGCTCAAGCGAGTCTCCAGCCTCTGCCTCCTAAGTAGCTGGGACTACAGGCGCCTGCCTCAATGCCTGGCCGTTTTTTGGTTGCAGCCATCATTGTTGTTTGGCGGGCCCGGGGTTGGATTCGAACCTGCCAGCTCAGGTGTATGTGGCTGGCGCCTTAGCCCGTTGAGCCACAGGTGCTGAGCCATCCATTTGTTTTTTAACTTTGAATATTTTAAATTTAATTCCGTAAATCTCAACTTGAGAATTACAAATATCATAGGAAAAAACACTGAAACTTTTGTAGACAGTCATTTACAGATTTAATGTTTGTTGAATCTATAGAAGCAGCCACAAACATGCATGACTATAATTGTCTGAACCATGATTTTTAATCTATATGAAATGATCTAAGTAAAAATGTCTAGCTAAATGTTTTAGCCAGAAAAATTATAGTCTTAGATACATTAAAGAATGTCCTATTTTGATAAATTTTTAAAAAGTGACTTGTGAAACAGAGTATTCTACCTTGGCAAAAATTAGCAATTAATCACTAATGGTTTGAAAGATTATATTTTTCATTAATGTTTTGCTATGTCAAATAAAATTCTATGTTAGGTAGAATTCAATAAAATGAGCATTCCAAAAATCTTGAGCTATCCATGTATATTCCTTGGCAAAGACATGAATACATCCAGTGTTTAAATTTAGGTCATGGTAGTGTATGGTGAAATTTATTTTCTTTCCTCTTTCTAATATTTCTACATTTTATATGCATATACTACACTTTCCCACTGGGTTTTTTAAAAAGTTATGAACTATAAAATCTGGTTTAATCTAATCACATTAGTATTAATCTGATACCAACTACCATTAATTCAAATACTTATTTTAGTTGAAAATCAATTGTAAAAATGCCAGAGTGAAGATCAGAACCTTTCCTTGAAACAACATTCTAACGTTTCAGGCTAAGCAAAGCTAAAATAAATTATGAACTATATAAGCATTTCATATTTCAGAGTTCTCATAAAAAGCAACAAATGTAGAGACTCCTATAAAATGTCAACATTCTCTTTTTCCAGAATTTTTTTAATTTAATCAAAGTTAAGATTATTTTCAGAAAGCTTCCGGAATGCCCTAGGCCAGTGATTTTCAAGCAGTGTGCCAGGAGAGGATCTTAGGTATGCCACAAAAATTTTAAAAGAGCATTAATTAAATTATTTTCAAAGAAGTTCAAAACACAGTGTGTATTTTTTTTTTTTTAAGACAGAGTCTCAAGCTGTCACCCAGGATAGAGTGCTGTAACATCACAGCTCACAGCAACCTCCAATTCCTAGGCTCAAGCGAGTCTCCCGCCTCCACTTCCCAAGTAGCTGGGACTACAGGCGCCCACCACAGCGCCTGGCCATTTTTTGGTTGCAGGCATTATTGTTGTTTGGCAGACCCAGGCTGGATTCAAACCCGCTAGCTCAGGTGTACGTGGCTGGCGCCTTAGCCCGTTGAGCCACAGGCGCTGAGCCGACAGCGTGTATTTTTTTAACCCCTTTTCTTTTTTTTTTTTGAGACAGAGTTTTACTATGTCACGCAGTAGAGTGCTGTAGCACAAGCTCGCAGCAACATCAAACTCTTGGGCTTAAACAATTCAATTCTCTTGCCTCAGCCTCCCAAGTAGCTGAGACTACAGGCGCCCACCACAACACCCAGCTATTTTTTTGCTGTAGTTGTCATTGTTGTTTGGCAGGCCCGGGCCAGGTTTGAATCCGCCAGCCCCGGTGTACATGGCCAGCACCCGAGCTGCTGAGCGGTGTCAAACCTAACTCCTATTTTTTTTTTCTTTTTGTCAACATAATTTAAGTGTGCAGTAGAAATTTAACTATAGGTTCAAGTGTACCGTGAGATTAAAAAAAGTTGAAAAACACTGCCCTAGATGAAGAAGGTAAAGGAGTAGGCAGTAGGTTGGTCTTCTTGTTAGGGACTCCTGGACACAGATCTGTGAGTTATAGAATCTAAAGATACCACCTTACAATTATGGCCCCACATAACAAATGGTCATAAAGACCACTCCAAGTTTAGAAAAAATAACATTGAATGTCTAACATGATCTAGGATCGTATCTGATTCCTTCAAACCAGATGAAGAAAATTTATTCCTATTATGGACTACTTGTCAGAAAAAGAATGGTATATAAATACAGATAGAAAAATTAACATCCTCTTGAGGAATTATGTTGACTCTACTGAAATAATGGGCTAAGACAGTTCTGAATTCTTTTTTTTTTTTTTTTTTAAGACAGAGTCTCACTATGTTGCTCTGGGTAGAGTACCATGGCATCACAGCTCACCACAACCTCCAACTCTTGGCCTTAAGCGATTCTCTTGCCTCAGCCTCCCAAATAGCTGGACTACTAGCACCCACCACAACGCCCGGCTATTTTTTGGTTGCAGTTGTCATTGTTGTATTTTTTTAGCAGGCCCAGGCTGGGCTTGAACCCACCAGCCTCAGTGTGTGTGGCTGGTGCACTACTCACTGAGCTATAGGCACTGAGCCCTGAATATAATTCTTTTGGTTTTACACACATGGGGAGTTCTCAGAGAAACCTTAATTTTTTTTTTTTTTTTTTTTTGAGACAGAGCCTCAAGCTGTCACCCTGGGTAGAGTGCTGTGGCATCAATCTCCAATTCCTAGGCTCAAGCGAGTCTCTTGCCTCCGCCTCCCAAGTAGCTGGGACTACAGGCGCCCGCCACAACGTCCGGCCATTTTTTGATTGCAGCCATCATCGTTGTTTGGCGGGTCCGGGCTGGATTTGAACCCGCCAGCTCAGGTGTACGTGGCTGGCGCCTTAGCCCGTTGAGCCACAGGCGCCGAGCCGAAACCTTAATTGTTAACAGTGTTGATGACAGCCACATGAACATGTACTGTGAGAACAGGACTTCTGCTGAAACTAGAATGTCCATGATCAAAGGATTTTTAAAGAAACTGCACTTTGGTCAGTTATTAATAAGAATTAAGTCATTAATGATCAAAATGATCATTAACTATGATTAAGGGTTCAATGAAAAGACACACACTGAAGTCACTTTAAAGTACTTGCTAAGATACAAAACCACAGGGGTAACATTACGACAACTGTCACCAAAGGAAAACAAACAAACAAAAAAAAAACCCCAATTTTTTTTTTTTTGAGACAGAGTCTTACTTTGTCACCTTCAGCAGAGTGCTATAGCGTCATAGCTCCTAACAACCTCAAACTCTTGGGCTGAAGTGATTCTCTTACCTTAGCCTCCTGAGAAGCTGGGACTATAAGCACCCACCACAACACCTGGCTATTTTTAGAGACAGGGTATTACTCTGGCTCAGGCTGGTCTCGAACTCCTGAGTTCAGGCAAACCATCTGCCTCAGCCTCCCAGAGTGCTAGGATTATAGGCATGAGCCACCACACCCAGCCTTGAAAATCCAAAATGTTAACAGAGGTTGTATTAGTGAGGGTTTTTTTCCTGTATTTTCCTTATCTTCTATATAACAGACCCTTGATATACAAAAGGCTATATACTTAGACTACTAGAATCTTCACTATTACCCAACATTGCATTAAAGCAACAGTGATTTATTCATTAAATGATGCTGAACAGTCACTATCATTTTATTTTATTTTATTTTATTTTAGAGACAGGGTCTCACTCTATCATCCAGGCTAGAATGTAGTGGTATGATCATAGCTCACCATAATCTTGAACTCCTAGCCTCCCAAAATGCTGGGATTACAGATGTGAGCCACTGCACCAGCCTATATTGTTTTAAATATTAGGTAGGGAAGAGAGGAGGAAAAGGAAACAACCCTATTTTATTTTAAAAGCCTTGTATTCCAAAATCCTTTTACAGATCAATTTTCCTATCTCATTCAAAAAAGAAAAAAGGAGCATATTTAAGAATTAAACTTAGCATCAACAGAAGGCAGAGAATAATTACCTTTCCTGCTGCATTTGTTAATGCCACTACTGACGAGAGGATACAGTCATTAGTTGTTATCAGCTTCTGTGTTGCTGTTGGAAGTTCATGCTCTATTGTAGCTTTTTGACTATAATGTTTAGAAATATCTACAAAAGCAATTAAATGAAATTTTATTATCTATATACAAGTAGCATACAGATAACTAGGTGGTTCACTTTTCATACCTACTCTTACAGACTTATAAAGTAAATTTGACAAAGTCCCAAGGATCAGGACTGTCATAAATCCAAATAAAAAAAAACAAAAAACAGAAAAGTGAGGAAGTCTTAACACCACCATGGATGGCTATCTTTACTATAACCATCAGTTTTTAAGTTTGATTCTTTCTCATCTGAGTATTAGCCCTTATTTTTAACATTGGGTGAGTGAGTTTGACCAGTATTTACCAGTTAAAAACAAATGCTCTGACAGTCTAGCAAGCACTAATGAGAAATTATCTTGTACTTAGACACGCAACCCAAGAGATTACAACAGAACACAACAACATAGGCACGTCCCAAAACGCTTACTGGACTGGATACTCAAGCATCTGGCTTCCTGTGCTACAGCCTCAGTCTAAGAATATTACAATAAAGGCACAGAAGAGGCATAAATTTTTAAAGTTAAAAGAAATTCTAGTAGGTGAAATTGGGGAAAAAGATAAGCTTTGCAGTTTTCTGGGTCTCTTAGAGATATAATAATTTTGTCCTAGAAACAAGGGGGAAGAAAAAAATTATGACAACAATGTTGATTTACAAAAAAGTGTAATTTTGTTTTTGAATATGAAGTATTTATAATACATTCTTCTTTGAGTTTTTTAGAATATTTCACTTAGAGAACACCAATTTTTTTTTTTTTTTTTTTGAGACAGAGTCTCACTTGGTCACCCTTGGTAGAGTGCCTTTAGCTCAAAGTAACCTCAAACTCTTAGGTTCAAGGGATCCTCTTGCCTCAGCCTCCCAAGGAGCTGGGACTACAGGTGCCCACCACAATGCCCAGCTATTTTTCTAGAGACAGGGTCTCACTCTGGATCAGGCTGGCCTCAAACCTGTGAGCTCAGGTAATCCACCCGCCTGGGCCTCCCAAGTGCTGTGATTATAGGTGTGAGTCACTGCAGAGAACACTAATTATTATTACCAACAAAGCTAAAAGTAAATCACAAAATGTGGAAATTAACTTTTATAGCAGGTGGGTATGCAGAGAATTTCATTTATCTGCAATCAAGAAAGTTGATTTTAGCCAATAGATAATTAAAGGGTCAAATAAGACTATCAGTAAAGAAATGGCATATGAGATTTAACCTGAAATGATCACGATATTTTAAATCAAACTTACTATATCTTATGAATGAGATTACTTTCACTAAAAGTTTAAAACTAGGGAATTATTTAATTAATATATATTTATATTTTTATACATTTATATATACTTTTATATATACATTTATCTACATTTATCTATATTCTTACTTATCCATATTTATACTTATCTGTATTTACAGTTATCTATATTTTTATACATTTATATATACTTTAACTTACGATAGTTTTAGATTGGTAGAAAAGTTACAGGGAGTTTGTCTATACCCTCATCCAGTTTTGCTTATTGTATTTACATAACAAGATATCTTGGGGATGGAACTCAAGCTTAAACATGAAATTCATTTATGTTTCACATATACCTTATACATGTTGCCCGAAGGCAACTTTATACAATATTTTTATAATTTTGTGTATAAAACAAAGTTGGTTTCTTTTTTTTGAGACAAAGTCTTACTATGTTGCCCTCGGTAGAGCGCTGTAGCATCACAGCTCACAGCAACTTCAAACTCTTGGGCTTAAGCGATTCTCTTGCCTCAGCCTCCCAAGTAGCCGGGACTACAGGCGCCCACAACATCTGGCTATTTTTTGTTGCAGTTGTCATTGTTGTTTAGCAGGCCCAGGCCTGGTTTGAACCCATCAGTCTCAGTGTATGTGGCTGGCGCAGTAACCACTGTGCTATAGGCACCGAGCCCAGATTTTGAATTTTTGATTAGGAATGGTCAACATGTTTCAGCATAGGAAGATTTTAAAAACAAAAAAAGCCTACAGTCACAGAGGTATTTGCAGTTTCAAAGGTATGGCTTTAGGTAAGTAAAGTTCTAGAATAGAGGACTGCAGCTAAATCTTAGCTCCTCAAATGGAAAGCAGCATAGGAAAAATTAACCACCTCTTTGGTTTTCTATAAATCAGACTAAATTTTGCAGGACTGGAATTGAAGTGAATGTTGTCAGCTGCCACCCCGAAGGCCTATCCAAAATGTGATTTCTAAAACCAGGGGTAGCTCTAGAAGTACAGTCACTTTTAAAATTCGTTATAATTAAAAATGAGCCACAGGAAGGCCCATACTCCAGACTGAATGGTAAAGTGGCACTTGGTAATGATGCTGAGACCAAAAATGAACCCCAGTGCCTCAGGTTATGTGCCAATCTATAAAAGAGCCTGAAATATTCCCCTCTTACATATGTTCTACAACATAGTTTTATGTTTTTAAAAATTATTTTCTGTGAAGTTAGTAATTGGTTATTAATTGTTTAATAAGAGACCACATTAAATCACCTAGGTACTTGGTCTATTTCCAATAGCTCTACCCTCTCCTAAGTCTCTAAAAGGAAAAATAGGAGAAAGCCCCAAAGCAATACAAAGCTTTAGATTAGTCAAAAGGAAGAATCACCTGCAAAGAAGCATATGAAATTCTTTAGATGATTTCCTTCTACCCTACAGCAAACTATGTTCTTAGCACAAAGGCGACAGAAAACTGTCCAAGGTTTAAAAACAGATCTTCATTTCTTAAGAGTATGTTGAATAAGATAGGATGTAAAATAGGCATTAAACATTAAAATGCACAGGATGGTGGAAAATTATTCCGAGGACTTTAAAGCCTGGTTCCCTCAATTCCTTCATACTCGGCATCTCACAAATACAAAATATTTTGTGCAATGCCTCTGAATAGCATACCTGGCTAAAGTCACTGTAATGGATTTTTGGCTAGAGTACTATGCACAGGATTTCTCTTCAGCACTTGTTTACTTTCAGAAATGAAGCAGATGGGAAAAGCAGAAGGCAGTGAGCTATGCGCTTCAACATAATCCAAATTCCACTAAGTCGTTATCTGGGGTCTATTACCCTTGGCAGCACAGGTTTAAATGTTATTCCAGAATATCTGAGAAAGTGGGGTGAAGGTTTTAAGCTTATCTGTATTCTTTTTCAGGGCTTACCTTTCATGACATCATGAAATCCATGCAGAGCAGCACCAACATTTGTTAAGACAGAACTGTAGTTTGTCCGAAGGAGTCCATCTGGCTCCGTACCTAGGAAACCAAATTCATGAACCTAAGCACTTTCCTGAAAAGTGGACTGCTCCCCTATCTTTTAGGAGGAGGAAAACAGAGAATGAAGACTACGTGTAATATGTTGAAGTAATGCCTCTTAAAATCTTTGCAAATATGTTCCGATATAATGATGATAAACAGACATACCTGATTTGCATCTCCTATATCCACAAAGACTTTTAATGGTTGAGAATAAAAATTAAATTGCTAAGCAGCATTAGGTCTTCATGTCTTTTTTTCTTCTGTAAATTATGCTTATTTATTTAAGATACAGGATCTCTGTCACTCATGCTTATGTACAGTGGTACAATCATAACTCACTGGAACCTCAAATTCCTGGGCTCAAGGGATCCTACCACCTTAGCCTCCTGAGTATCTAAGACTAACAGGTATACACAACCACGCTCGCCTAATTTTTTTTTTTTTTTTTTGTAGAGATAGGGTCTGGCTATGTTGCTCAGGCTGGCCTCAAACTCTTGGCCTCAGTGATCCTCTCATCTCAGCCTCCCAAGGTACTGGGATTGGAGGCATGAGCCACCACGCTTGTCCTGTTAGGGATGGCTTGACTCTGTGCATCAGTTTGGGGAGTGTTATAGGTTGAATTGTGCCCCCTCCCCCCAAAAAAGATATGTGAAGTTCTAACCTCTAGTAGCTATGTGTATGACCTCATTTGGAAATGGGATCTCTGTAGTGTGATCAAGTTAAGATGTGGTCATAGTGGATTAAGGATAGCATTTAAATCCAAAGGCTGGCAATCATATAAAGAGACTGAAAGTTAGAGACAGTCACAAGGGAAAAGATATGAAGACAGGCAGGGATTAGAGTTATGCTGACATAAGCCAAGGAATACCTGGAGTCAACAGAAGCTGAAGGAGACAAGAAAGAATTCTTTCTCCCCTACAGTCTTTGGAGAGAAAAGGACCTTGCCAGCATTTTGATTTTGGAGATATAGTGAAAGCAATTAAAAAGAAATGTAACCTATTCATATATGCCCTTATATTAATCCAAAATAAAAGAGAGGAAGTTGGTATATTCACTAGAGATAACAGTTAAACTGTAGGCTAGCTGATTTATCAGAAAGAATCAGGGACAGAAATAGCTAGGAGGAGCCCTCCTGGGGTCAGAACAAACCTCAAATACTGACCTCAAAAATTATACGTGTGAGAGATATGCTAGGTCTAACTGTACCTGTAAGGAGCCCAAACTTAAACTGATTCTGTCTGCGGACATCTTATGCTCCATGGGATTTGAAAAAGAAGACAGATAACCCACAAAACTGAAAAAAATATTGTAAATCATGCATCCAATAAAGGACTTGCATCTGTATCAAGAACTCGGACAATTCTATAAAAAGGCAATCAGTTGAAAAATATAGAAAGGATCTCAATAAAAATTTCTGCAAAGATAATATACAAATGGCCAGCAAGCACATTAAGAGATGTTCAGCATCTTTAGCCATAAGGGAAATGCTAATAAAAACAATAATGAAATACCAGTTTATATCTACTAGGATGGCTAAAATAAAAAAGTCAGATTACAGTAACTGTTGGTGAGGATATGGAGGAACTGAGCTCCTCACATGTTAATAGGAATGTAAAATGCAAGAGTACTTTGGAAAACAGTCTAGCAGTCTTCAAACGGCTAAGCATAGAGTTACCACATGACCTAGCATTTCTTTTCCAAAGTATAAACCAAAAAAAATGAAAAGATATGCCAATACAAAAACTGGCATACTTTTAATCTATGGTATTGTTATTCATAATACCCAAAACATGAGGCTGGGCACAGTGGCTGATACCTGTAATCCTAGCACTCTGGGACGCTGAGGCAGGTGGATAGCCTAAGCTCATGGGTTCGAAACCAGCCTGAGCCAGAGCAACAAATGTGGAAAGAACCCAAATGTCCATTACTTGATGAATGGATATATAAAATGTAGTACATCTATAAAACAGAGCATTGTCTGCAATTAAAAATGATGAAGTGTTAATATATGCTATAACATGTATGAAATATTAAAAACATGCTTAAGGCTCGGTGCCTGTGGCTTAACGGGCTAAGGCACCAGCCACGTACACCTAAGCTGGTGGGTTCGAATCCAGCCCGGGCCCGCCAAACAACAATGACGGCTGCAACCAAAAAATGGCCGGGCCGTTGTGGCGGGCGCCTGTAGTCCCAGCTACTTGGGAGGCAGAGGCAGGAAACTCGCTTGAGCCCAGGAATTGCAGGTTGCTGTGAGCTGTAATGGCACAGCACTCTATCCAGGGTGACAGCTTGAGACTCTGTCTCAAAAAAACTAAATAAATAAATAAATAAATAAAAACATGCTTTAAAAAAATCAGAAAAAAATATATTATATGACTCTATTTATATGAACTATTCAGACTAGGCAAGTGGACAGAAAGTAGATTAGTAGTTGCCTAAGGGAGAGGGAGGGAAGAATGAGAAAATAGGAGGTGATAGTTACAGGTTATGGGGTTTCTTTTTGATATAAAAATGTTCTAAACGTAACTCAGTGATAGTGCACATACCTGAAACACTAAAAACCACTGAATTGTACATTTAAATTGGTAAGTTGTATGGTATATAAATTATATCATAATAAAGCTGTTTAAAAAAATAAACAACAAAAAAAAAAATCACAGTACCACGAAAATCACAGCATTCTTTAAAATGTCATTTATACTTAAGTCCATTCAGTTACTTGAAAATACTTTTTCAAGCTAGGCCAAAGGGAAACAAATGGCATTTTTACTACTAAAGCTCCCCTATGCTACTTGTTGGAAAGTTGCTACAAATTCTTACGATTTATCCCTTCACCTTTGAAAAAGAGGAAAAAGAGAAAGGGAAACAATTAATATTAAAAGTTAATATTTAGGGCTCGGTGCCTGTGGCTCAAGGGCTAAGGCGCCAGCCACGTACACCTGAGCTGGCAGGTTCGAATCCAGCCCAGGCCCACCAAACAACGACAGCTGCAACCAAAAAATGGCCGGGCGTTGTGGCGGGCACCTGTAGTCCCAGCTACTTGGGAGGCAGAGGCAGGATTGAGCCCAGGAATTGGAGGTTGCTGTGAGCTGTGATGCAACAGCACTCTATCCAGGGTGACAGCTTGAGGCTCTGTCTCAAAAAAAAAAAAAGTTCATATTTAGGGCTCAGTGCCTGTGGCTCAAGGAGCCAAGGTGCCAGCCATGTACACCTGAGCTGGCGGGTTAGAATCCAGCCTGGGCCAGCCAAACCACAATGACGGCTGCAACCAAAAAAAAAAAAAAAAAAAATGGCCAGGCGTTGTGGCGGGTGCCTGTAGTTCCAGCTACTTGGGAGGCGGAGGCAGGAGACTTGCTTGAGCCCAGGAAGTGCAGGTTGCTGTGCGCTGTGATGCCACAGCACTCTATCCAGGGTGACAGCTTGAGACTCTGTCTCAAAAAAAAAGTTAATATTTAATATACATTCAATGACTAATATTTCAAGTTATTTAACTTTAATCATAACATTTAATTCTTATTTATTTTTTTTTTTATTTTTTTGTAGAGACAGAGTCTCACTTTATCTCCCTTGGTAGAGTGCCATGGCGTCACACAGCTCACAGCAACCTCCAACTCCTGGGCTTAGGCGATTCTCTTGCCTCAGCCTCCCGAGTAACTGGGACTACAGGCACCCACCACAAAACCTGGCTATTTTCCTGTTTTGCAGTTCGGCCGAGGCCGGGTTTGAACCCTCCACCTTCGATATATGGGGCCGGTGCCCTACTCGCTGAGCCACAGGCACCGCCCTTAACTCTTATTTATAAATGGGAAAACAAAAATACAGAAAGGTAGAGTGCTTTGACAGGTCATAAACGTATAAACAGCTAGAGGATTTAAATCTGAGTTTTTCTGATTTTCGACTCTACTAAGCTAAAACATCTCTCTATTCCTGCTTCTTATACGCTCCAGCCCTTCAAGTTGAACCATGAGCAACAGACTTACTTGGCAAGGCGAGAAGAGCAACATAAGTCTGCAGCTTCTCAAACACAGCTGTCATCTTTTTCATGTCCTGGGACAACTCTAGATTCCTGGCTCTCAGTGCAGATGTGCAAAGAGAAGATTCACATTCTTCTTCTAAACTAGGAATGGACAGATTTTTAAGGAGTGAGTATCCTGAATGACTTCCAGTTAGCTATCAGAAACCACTTAATTCTCAAATGATATCCAAAGAGAGACATGCAGATAAAGGAATTTGATCTCATTTATATGGTTCTACTTTTTTATATCATGAAACACATGCTGCTTGCTTTAAATGCCAATGAAGTACCAGAAACTAAATGGAAGAAAAAGCAGCACAAAAACATTAAAATATTTCAAATATTAAAAATCCTTAACATTTACACAAAAATATTTCATGGACCAAATTCCTAAAGAAAATTAATTACACAGGAACTGGTATTATTTCTACTGACACTAAAAGAGATAATTACTAAAATCCCTTTTTGAGTATATAGTTTTTCAAATGCCAAACAGAGTAGAAAGAACAATCTAGAGGCGCAAATCTAAAAGTAAATGTTTAACATTTTATCATTTTCAACTTAAAATAATTACATGGGGGCTCGGCCCCTGTGGCACAGTGGTTATAGCGCCAGCCACGTACACCGAGGCTTGCGGGTTTAAACCCGGCCCGGGCCAGCTAAACAGTAATAACAACTGCAACAAAAAATAGCCAGCTATTGTGGTGGCACTTATAGTCCCACCTACTTGGGAGGCTGGAGCAAGAGAATCACTTAAGCCCAAGAGTTTGAGGTTGCTGTGAGCTGTGACGCCAGAGCACTCTACTGAAGGCGACATAGTGAGACTCTGTCTCAAAACAAAAAAACAAAAACAAAAACTTACAAGTAGTATTATCAAATTTCCCATAACATATATTATTTCTTCTGCCTTTCCAGAAATATTTTAGGTAGAAAGATGAAAAATTACTAAATGACATATCCTATAAGGGCTATCGTGGTTAAAGATTTTTGTTTATAACTTAAATAAATCACTAATAATAAATACAACAATCTATCATTTCAAAGAAACCTAAAAGATTACATATCCAAAAGTAGACTATTAAAACTCCCATCTAGATCAGTGGTTCTCAACCTTCCTACTGCCACAACATGTTTTCATTGTTACAAAGGGGTCACAACCCACAGGTTGAGAACCGCTGATCTAGATGTTTATAGCAAAGGGGTAATAGAAAACACAGCACAGAACTAATGAAAAACTATAGCTGACAGCTTACAATTCCATTTTCTTAAATATAAGAAATATGCTCTTCAACTGTGCTTTTCCTTTTCACTAAAGTTCACATCATCTGATCACAAGAGCCATCTATTCCTATTTTATTAATTCCAGAGCAGATCAAGTTATATCCACAATTCCCCAAGCTCCCTGGCTTCCAGGGGTAAAGTACCTTTTTAACTGATAAGGAAGAATCTTTCTAAGAAAACAAATGTAGGAGGTTAAATGCTCTGAAAAAGTCTTCAATTTCACTGTTGTTTCCTGGAAAAGAAAAATAATTTCAAAGTTTAAAAGTGCTATTGAACAAACAGAAGCTCCCTATTTCCAGAAGTAAAACAAGGACTAAAATTACCAGGACAGTCACAGTATCCTCAGTAATACTTTCAAATAAATGGAGCATTCCTTCCTCAAGAGGGCGGACATAGGACGCATTTTCATGAAGGTACTGGGAGAACTAAATAGGAAGTAAAGAATTGAGAATTAAATCACTGGGAAACAACAAATAACACATTTCTAAATGAACTTGCTGAATTATTAACCTAAATTCTTTTAGAAACTTTTCTTGGAAATTTGACTTTTACACAGATGCTCCTCTCTAATAGTCCCCAAGTCCTCAAACTATTCCAAATTGAGCAACCAGAAAAGGGGTGATATAATTAAATAGGATCAGAGAAATGGGAAGGGATAATGCATTACAACCCAGCACTAACAGGCCAGCCTCCCTGAGCACCTGCTTCTCCACAAGGGTCAGTTTAAAAAAGGTTTTGCTTTGTTAAGATTTGAAAATCCAGACTATATGACACAGGTTTTTGTATTACATACCTCATGTTCAAAAAAATAAGCCTACTGATGACAACTTCTTCTTTTACTGTATATAGTATTCAGGGTAACAGATTCCAAGAATGTTATTTATTTATCATCAAAATGAGGACATGAAAACTTTGTAACTTTCATTGATGCCTTAGTACTTACAAAAGACTAATTCAGTATAAAGAACAGATTTTTAAAAATCCATAGGCATTTAGACAATTTAGAAGCAAAAAAGGCGATTTTCCTTCATGAAATATTTTATTATTTAAGTATTACATAACAGCTGAAATTTTGATTTCTCAGTATAGAAATGTAAGATCTCGTTTTGGAGAAATGGGATTCAAACAACCCCACTGCAAAGTACACAGCTCCATGAAAACTCAATCCCTTTGAGCTTTAATCTTCAGAGCTGTCAAAATAAGATGAACTCTAATCTTACTGGTCTAAAAGTCTACTTTATGATTCCATGAACAAGTTTAAACATTATGGTCATCTTTTAACAAATGGTTTTCTGAATTTCCTTTAGTATTATAAACATATTAGAAAAATCACAAAGGACCTTTCATAGGGCAAAGTACCAAAGATAAAATATTAAGAAATACATGAATTCTTCAAAGTAATAAAGTGCTCAAATTAAAATTAACATATTTGATTCTCACTATGTGAGTATAATATGAAATAAAATTCCCATAATGGACAAAGAACTAGTATTGGGTAGAAAATATTTTTCGATATCATAGGGAATATTAAAGACAGCATAACTACCTTACAGTACTGTTTTCCCTTATCCAGGTCTTCTGCTGAAAGCTTTTTCCCATAGTGATAGCATGGGAAATAACATTTGAAAGGTCCAAATTTTAGGGTTTTTTTTTTTTTTTTTGAGACAGAGTCTCACTTTGTTGCTCTCAGTAGAGTGCCATAGTGTCATAGCTCACAGCAAACTCAAACTCTTGGGCTCAAGCGATACTCTTGACTCAACGTCCCAAGTACCTGGGACTACAGGAGCTTGCCACAATGCCTGGCTATTTTTAGAGATGAAGTCTCCCTCTTGCTCAGGTGGTCTTGAACCCCTGAGCTCAGGTGATCCACCTGCCTTGGCCTCCCAGAGTGCTAGAATTATAGGCATGAGCCACTGCGCCTGGCCAAATTTTAGTTTTTATAAACTTCAAGAGATTTGAGGAGTAAGACCAATACTTAAGAAAATCAGGCACCTACTGAGGGTTTCTGATGTGTGAGGCATAATGATGATGACAAGAGATAAGCTTTCCTAGGTGCTTATACATGCCAGGCCCTGTTCTCAGTGGCTCACATACACTATTTTACTTAATCTTCACACATGTAAATGTGAGGTAAGTGTTCTAGCCCCCTTTTTAAAGATGAGGAAGCTGAAGCACAGAGAGATTAAGTAAATTCCCCAAGGAGAAACATGCATAACTAGAAAATGGCAGGCCTGGACTAGGAACCCCAGAAATCTGACTCCAGAGTCCAAGTCTTTGCTACACTAATAGGCATGTAGGGGACCTATGGATATAAACACTATTAAAACCTTGGAAATACTGCATGATGCACAAAAACAAGCGGAGAAAAAGAGCCTGGTTAAATAGGAAGAATGGCACGATTCATTTCAGACACAACATTATGAGGCACTTGGAGCACATTTCCCTCAATCACCCCACTGTGGGGGCCGGCTCCCAAGATGGTTTAGTGATCTCCAACCTTCTAATATTTTTGGCTTTGTGTACCACCCTCTTACATCGTCTCCAAGCTAGTATGTGTAACCAACACAATATGGCAGAAGTGATGGTATGTGACTACCTGGGCTGTGTCTTCTACCTTGTGGCTTCCACCTTGCTCTCTTAGATCACTGCTATGGGGGAAGTTAGCTGACATGTCTTGAGAACACTTAAAAGTGTTATGGGGAAGTGTAGGCAATGAAAAACAGAAGCACCGAGCCAGTGCTCAGTCCTAAGTCACCACTGACGTGAGTGACCACCCGGCAAGCAAATCCCCAGCCCCAGCGACATCATGACCAAAACTTTATAAGGGACTATGTGTCAGAAAACCCCAGCAAATTACCTCCTTAATTCTTGAGCCACGGAAACTGCATGAGATAGTAAATGTTTGTTGTTTTTAAACTACTTAGTTTTGAAGTAATTTATTACACAGCAATACATAATATACTCACTAACTTTTATTTTATCCTTTTCAATTAAATAAAAATTTTTCAAGCTAGCTTAAATTCTTTTTTACAATTTGCTAAGGAGAAAATAGGAAAAAAAGGAGCAAACTCTAATAGGCCCCCTGAAAAAGCACATGGACTGAAGGAAGCAACATTTAAACCCTGTTTAAACCTCACAATCCCTGAAGATGCCCTCCAAGCTCAAACAGATAAGCAGCTGGACTCTCATTCCACAACCCAGCAGGAAGGGAAGAGGTCACCCACACCACACAGGTTGTTTTGATTTTAGGTATGTGCAGTAATGAAAATTACATGGTGAGTACAAAAGGAACATAGAAAAATGCCAGCAAATTCACTTTTCCAACAACAAGATGGCACTTTTCATTATGTCACCCCCTAATCAAAAAGCTACAAAGGCCTCAATCATATAAACAAAGTGAAGGTCTATGCCTTGGCCTGCCCAAGGGGACTTTCAGAATCTGGAACCACTTTTTCTCTTTTTAACCTTACTTCTTGTTCCTCTCCTCCAGTGACTTCATACTCCAGCAGAGACAGTCTGTTCATTACTCCTTCCCCATCCCCATCTCCCACACTCCCTGTGCTCTCCTGCTCCTCTTATTTGTATCTTGCTCATTCTTCAAGGCCCATTCACATCCCTGAAGAATCTTTCTCAGCCATTACCAATAGCAAACTCCCGTCCCTGGTGATCTCATACCATTTAAGGATCATACCACTCACTTATGCTGAAGTATTTCAACATTCCTAGTGTTTATTTTTTTATTTTTATTTTTTATTTTTTTTAGAGACAGAGTCTCACTCTATTGCCCTCAGTGGAGTGCTATGGCATCACAGCTCACAGCAAACTCCAACTCCTGGGCTTAGGCGATTCTCTTGCCCCAGCCTCCTGAGTAGCTGGGACTAGAGGTGCCCGCCACAACACCAGCTATTTTTTGTTGCAGTTTAGCCGGGACTGGGTTCAAACCCGCCACCCTCAGTACATGGGGCCAGCACCCTACCCACTGAGCCACAGGCACCACCCACTCCTAGTGTTTAATTTCTTAAAATTTCCACTTTTGCCACATTTTCTTTCTTTCTTTTTTTTTTTTAGAGGCAGGGTCTCATTTTGTCGCCCTCAGTAGAGTGCCATGGCATCACAACTCACAGCAACCTCCAGCTCTTGGGCTTAGGTGATTCTCTTGCCTCAGTCTCCCGAGTACCTGGGACTACAGGCGCCCGCCACAATGCCCAGCTATTTTTTTATTGTTGTTGCAGTTTGGCAGGGGCTGGGTTCGAACCCGCCACCCTTGGTATATAGGGCCGGTGCCCAACTCACTGAGCCACAGGCGCCACCCCACTTTTGCCACAATTTATCTTGAGGGTAAAAACTATGACTTTGAGTTTGTTCCACATCCTTCACAGTACCTGGCTGTGATCAGAAAATAAATAATGTCTCCCACTTTGCTTGGGGCAAACAAAATCTATTCTGAGTTAAATTTACCTTTTGATTCAATGGAGATATAGTATCGATGGCAGAATCAACAGGAAAAATCTGAATCCTCTGTTCTGTGTAAGTATGAAAGTTCAAAAGAGCCGTCACAAGATCTTGAACAAAAGTCAGGGCCTGCCCAGCAATATCTCTCATCTTCAGCTTTAAAATGAAAAGTACAATTAAAGTTAACCATAAAATTATTAATCTAAAACTGATTTATTAGGTTTGCTTCTACAGAAAACACTTGAATTTTAGTGTGATTATTCCTTAACCTAAAATAACTTGCTCTCACTTGAATCTTAGTATTCCTATCTAAGTAAATCACAAAGTCACCAGTTTGGACAACTATACCTCCACTTAACCTACACAACTCAAGTGCAAAGTCTACCAACCTAGAAGTATAGCTCAAAAAAATTACTGCACCCCATAATTTAGTTCCAATGTTATAAAACAAGAGATAGCGGCTTGGCGCCTGTGGCTCAGCGGGCTAAGGTGCTCCTGAGCTGGCGGGTTCGAATCCAGCCCGGGTCCACAAAACAACAATGACAGCTGCAACCAAAAAATGGCCGGGCGTTGTGGCAGGCGCCTGTAGTCCCAGCTACTTGGGAGGCAGAGGCAGGAGACTCGCTTGAGCCCAG